>PVKB01000892.1:0-115791 GCA_004027205.1 Ctenodactylus gundi | reverse complement strand
AACCTCAGACTGATGAGAGTTTCTTCGCATTTCCTGAGCTGTGCAATCAAGACAGTCATCTTCCACAATCCTCAAACCTTGATTTTAACTCTGGTTTGCTTACCTGTAGCTCCTCTCTAGAAAATAGAAGCCATTACAAGATGTATTCATCTTCAAATTGCTAATTATACCTGCCTACCTAGATTTTTATTTCTGGATCTCTGGTCCTCACTCAGTTAATTTGCTTCTGCTTGTACTTCGTCCAATTTTTTTTTTTTTTGCGAGTCTAATGTTTCCCGCCATGAAAACAGAACAGATGAAAATGACCTTGGTTGCCTTGTCTTCCTTCCAGCTAATGCCACAGGCCGACAAGAGAAAGTTCCCAAGAATTCGGTGTCTGTCATCTCCCCTTTCTCAAAACCATGGTGGACCAAAGGAGTCCACCGGAAGGTCCACGCGTTAATGTCTTGCATGCGTTCCACCTTGCCACTTCTGACAGCCGATTCTCTGGTACGAGTGTAGTGCGTGCGCTAACAGGCCTTGATGGGGTGCGGTGTGCCCCTTGTTTCTCTGGACTTGGGCACCTTTCACCCTGAGTTTCTACTGCTTCGTCAGTGTCTTCTTCCTGCTTTCCATTGTGTGCTCTCCTCATGCCTCAGAGTTCGCTTGGCGTGATTTTAGGATGATTTTCTTTTCTATCTCCACTGGCTCCTTAAGTGATATCAACCTCAGGTCTTAATTTTGAATATGATACATATCCTGAGAAATCTAGTACCTACCTCTTTTTTTAGGTTCCAGAGTCACATTTCTATTTTTATCATTTGTTCCTGGAAATAAAATAGACATCACAAATATAATACATCCAAAGAGCAGTGTGCATTGTAGCCACGTTCATCATTCCCCCAAATTCTTATTTTAAAAAAATCTTCTCTGCCCTGATTGCTCAGAGTATTCACAGGGTCCGAGGATAGGGGAAGAGCCAGCGCCTGAATCTGAGCTCCTGTTACCTGTCATCAAGAGTAGGGGAGAAGTTCATAAAAATGAAAACATGATTTTATTCACAAGTTGACCAAATCAGAAGACAGCTAATCCGCTCCCATCTTGAGGGTATAGAAATACCTCCATCTATCAAAAGGGTAAAATAAGAACCAGAAAAAAAACGCATAGCCTTAGCCAGGCTTTAGAGTGCCAGAGAATCCAGGCAATGCTGAAGGTCTGTTTCTGTTGAAGCTCCCTTGGAACCAGGGCCAAGAGTGACAGTTCCTGCTCTCAACATAAGAAAACTAGAGAAACAGAAGAATTCACACTTTTAAAGATTCATTTTAGCCTCTTGGTTACAGAACAAAAAACTTTGGGCGCATACTTGAGCTCTCTCAATCTGCCTGCTTCTATCTTAGCTGCTGTTTCTCTCACTCCTTACTTCTCTCTCCCACTCTCCTACTCTTTTATTTCCTATGTACTCTCCATTAGCAAAACTTGATGATGCTACTTGCAGACATTTCCTTTTGAATTGTTTTTTCTTTTATTTATGTCCATAGAATATAATCTCCCCAGTGTTGAGAACTTTGGCTCATTTGTTCCTGTTCTCCACCATTTACAGTATGCATTGACAAGCCATGATCCACTGGCCAAATCTAGGCCTCCATGGAATGGTATGTCTATTTTAAACTGGTTATATGTTTTTAAAAATAAAAATTTTAAATATATAAAAATTCTATGAAATGCAAAATCTAGTGCCCATAAAAAAGTTTTATTGGAAGACAGCCATGTTCAGTCATTTGCGTGTTGTTGGTAGCTATTTTTTCCTGACAACAGCTGAGTTGAGTAGTTGTGACAGAGATTTTGATGGACTGCAGAGCTGAAAATATTTACTATCTATCTTATTCTATAAAAAAGTCCTCTGTCCTAGATTAACATCTTTTCACAGTAGCTAAATCCTAAATTTCCTGTTCTTACTAGTTTCGAGAAAAATTTCAGAACTGTATCTTGTGACCCTGACTCATGGGGCTGTTTTTCAACTAAACCCCTGACCCAGTGGAAGGCCCAAGTTCTTGCCTATCTCTGAACCTGAGGGATGAGGTGGCTTAGCTCCTCCAAGTTGTGTGAACTGCGCAAGGAAGGGGCCCAGTTTCCTGAGGATGATTGAGATGCCACAACATAAGGGTGAATAGAAGATTCCGTAGGAAAAACAAGCAGCCATCGTCAATCTGGGTCTTCTTACTCTTTTAAGGATCACTTTGTCCCAAACCTTGTGGCTTTGCCCTAAGATTTAAATCCTTTTTTAAATTTTTTTTTGCTCAGTCTTCTAAAATGTAATACCTAATACTTTAAAATATCTGTGTCTTGCATAGGGTCTGTGATACTCTTAAATCAATGGACTCCAAATGTACACAGTCATTGTTTTTTGAACGTAGTTTGCTGGAATGGGACAAGGACTCGTAGCCATGGAAATAGATTCCATGCCTGAGGAAATGACAGCCATATTGTGGGTGTCCTCGGCAGGACCGTGGTTGCTGTAACACTGCATACCCAAGCTTCTGGACAGCAATCACACAGGCTCTTTGGTTGTTGGATCTCATTCCAGACCTCATTATGAAACTAAGGAACATCCAGCCAGGGTAGGAGGTCATCTACTGCGAGTCCTTCTTACCTTTACCAGATAAACAATGTGCTTTAAGATACTGCAATGTATGGAGAAGAGGCAAGTATTGATTTATGGCTGTACTCTGCTCCTGAATCTTCCTGCAACAAAGAAAAGCTGCTGAAAATCATTTTTAAAAGAGAGAGAGAGAGAGAAACTGTTTTGTGGTCTGATTTATGTTTTCAGAAGCTCTTTGATGACAGTTTAGAGGCTTTCTTGTACTGGGGCGTCAACCGAGCAGGGATGAGAGAACTGAGTAATTCCTGGTAATTTTTCTTACTGTTAGTCTCAAACTTATTAGTCTCCTATCCATGAAGTCATGAAGAAATTCTGGGTTCAATGAAATGTTTCTTTATCATAATGTTATACTGAGGGAGTTTTGTTTTTTAAGTCAAACTGAAGTTAAAGTTATTTTAAAAATCGTAGCAATATCTCCAAGGTGGGAGCTATTGTTTCTTTATTGGTCAATTCAAGAAACTTACTTGGGAGTTGGACTTCCATAATCTTGTGATTCACCCTTTACAATTAGCAAAGATTGAAAATTCTAAGCTGCACTTTGCTATCATTTCAGGCTTTGGATAGCAACCCTATTTATTCATAATTCCGACATTTCTGTTCATAGCCTCTCATAGAGAGTTCTCAATAGGGAATTTTTATGCAATAGAAATAATATTTTTGTGTGACTAACAAGAGCAAAATTTCCAAAAGTAAAAAATAAAATTCTGTAATTCTAAGACTATTAGTCCTAAATGTAAACTCAAGTTGTGAATTTCTGTCCTGTCAGGTTGTAAGATGACCCTCAAGTTTGCTCACCCTGAGATCACATGTTATGTATATGTGTTTGGTGCAAAGTCTAGTTCCTACAGAACCTCAGCTGGCTGTGATGTCACTTTTAAGTGCTATTAAATAACAACTTTTCAAAATAGCCTCCAGTTCTGTCCTGCAGGCTCCCTTGTGGGTTCTGACAAAGGTCATGATCAGTGGTCATACAGAGTAACTACTTCTTAACCAATCAGCATTCACAATTCAGCAAACACTGAGGAGGTTAAGGATTCAGCGTTTGGTGATTGCTCAATAAAAGTTTGATATCAAACAAAATTCCTTCTTATTCTCAGGTACACCTGATGTGATAGCATTAGTGTGCTGTGTTTATATCTTTCTCCTCTCATACACAATACTTGAGAAAATTGAAATGTCTTTCTACAAAAGAAGAAGAAAGAAAATAGGTATTTTCAGTAGTCATGATTGGCTCATTTCCACAGCAAACTTTCCCTCGGTCAACCAAGCTGCTTCTGAGCAGGCTGCTAGCAGAAGTTAGTAAAATCCTTGTCCTGCAAGGCATTAAAATCAGAGATGCCCATGACCATCTGTTAGAGAATGCTGTTGAAGAGATTCTTGGACCTTGTAGTAGGTAAAGCTACACTAACAGGAAGAACAAAGGAACTCTTGTTCTGTGTGAGCACATTGTCTGGATGGCAGCTCTGTCTGCAATGTTTTTAATTGCAATATTGTTAAATCACTAATAAAGTGCAGGAATAAGATGAAATCAACACTGCGCCATATGCAACGGAAGCAATGAAAAGAATGACTGTAATAACGAAAATGGCTCCAAATTTTATGGTTAAATTGGCATCAATCAGTAGTTTAAGGCTCTTGCTTCTGCTAGCTTACCCTGGTATGAAGCCCTCCTTTTTCTCTGCATGAAAGCCCTTCTTGAACACTCCTAGGACACCTTCCAACTCAGAAATCCCTAATGGTAAATCAGTGTTCATTGTGGGAAACCGAGCCGCTATGAAGATTGTGAACCAAGGAGTTGATTAGGAATCCCAAATCTCACAGGAGGGTACGCCCCGTATTCTCAGCACTCCGGGAGGCTGAGGCAGGAGCATCGAAAGGTTGCGGCCAGCCTGGCCAACTCAGCTACTTAGGAAGATCTGATTTTTGTTGTTATTAAGTTATAAAATTAGCGTAGGGAACAAAGTTCCAAGATTATTATATAACTTAACATGTGAGATCAGAGATATTTGATTGAAAAAAAATTCTCTCGACCGTCTTCTCTTCTCCAGAGCCAGGGCCCAGTCGTAAGTGATGGTCATTTGATTATTTGCATTTTCTCAAAAAATTCTTCTTTGTCTATAGATTCATAGATGGTTAACTTATACCCAGGTTTCAACATATTTTACAAATTGAAGTGTTACCTACACGTTTGTTAGTCACTTGGCCTGCTTTGAGAACAATACACACACATAAATAAAACACATATGCCTATGTTATGTGTATATACTCTACTTATTTAAAATTAAAACATATTAAAAGAGTTGAGTCTTCTCCCAGAAAACATATGCTGATCGAATTTTTTAACAATTTTATAATACATAGGATGTCTTTGCTGTAACTGAGTCAGACATTTTCTTACTGAAATATATTCAAGTTATTTCGTTATCAAACTTGTATGTGAGATTATTTTGTATTTTGATCATTATATAGCCTAATTTTTGGCAAATCCTCCAAATTGCTGTCACCTTTATTATTTAACTTGATTATTTTCTGATTGCTTTGCAAATTTTTAAGACAATTCATATTACTTCAAATTGTATCATAACAGCCATTTCCATATTTCATACCTCATGCTAGATAAAGTTAACACTTTTATTTTTCCAACTTACAAATAAAATATACTTTTAATATTGTCTTTGCTTATGTCTATGTGTCTACTAGAAAAAAATTTAATGTATTTTAAATTTGTATTGGTCATTTTGGGCTTACTCTTCTTCCTAGTACCTAGATAAGATCTTTCAATTCTGCTAAGGCAGGTTGTCCCTTTGCCCAATTCACTCTCTTTTCTTGGTATTTCTTTAGTTATCTGAGGCATCTATAAACCTGTCAATCTTAATTGAGTTAATTGAATAAAGGCAATTGATATACATATATATTCTGTTATGGTTTGAATGTTTCCCCTATAAAATTCATGATGGATGTAAATTCTTATTGTGGTGATATTAAGAGATATGACCTTTTGGAAGGTGGTTAAATCATAATGGCTCTGCCCTCATAAATGGATTAGTGCCTTATAAAAGGGCAGGACGAAACTGCCTTAGACCTTAGGTCTTTTCCGTCGTGTTGTTTGTCTATGAGAACGTAGAGTTTGTCTCCTCCCACCACCAAGTATGTAGAGACAAGGCCCCCTCTTGTAAGCAGAGAGAGAATGCACTCTCAAACACTCAACCTGCTGGCATCTTAGTCTTAGATTTTCCAGACTACAGGACTGTGAGAAGTACATTTTTATGCATTATAAATCAGCCAGCTTGTGGTGCTTTGGCATTGCAATGTAAATGGCCTGAGAGAGTAGTACACCTTCTCAGTGTAGAAAGATCAGCCTTCAAGTAACTCATATGCATTAATACAAAGTTATGGAGATATGAATAAGTTATTTAAGATATGAGAGATTAATTGACTTTCTCTATAGTTATACTATCAAAAAGTAGTAAATTTTTTTTAGAAATATCTTCAGCTGTATTTGTATCCAAGGTCAGGAAGACCATAAATGGTATTTGTTTATTTGCATACTACAGGTCTGATAGGGCCGGTTCTGAAATGTCTTGGGAGAGCGGAGGTAAAGGGGAGGGGTTCAGGGAGACCTTGAGTTTTCTCGTGGACTTCTTTCTGTATTTATTAATATATACATGTTACAGTGAATGCTCGTTTATTACTGGTATAAGTTTAAATATAGGCAAGATGCGATTCAAACAACACGATGAATGTTTGACTTTTTAAAAACTGTATTACAGTAAAATATAAATTGCTACTCATCTGAAAACCCTTATCCCATCATTATTTTTTTGACACAGTTCTGGGAGGCCTCTTTCATGAGTGACTTTAGTGGTTTTGTCGTGACGGTCACAATGCCCTGAGTCAATTCAGAACGTCTACCTTTTGTGGCCATTTTATCTTTGGGCAAGAGCCAGAAATTGCATAGTGCCAGATCCCAGGATAAGGTGGATAGTGGTGCACCGTAATATTCCCATGAGCCTGCCGCTCTCTTAGATGACACATGGCAGCAACGTTCACTCTCTCTCTCTCTCTCTCTGTGTGTGTGTGTGTGTGTGTGTGTGTGTGTGTGTGTGTGTTTGATCACATCAAATGAATACATTGACAGAGGTGGACTTTCTCATACTAAGATAAATCTGTTACAAATGAGAGGTGGATTAATAGTAATGTGTGTTTTACTGTACTAACTTGCTTTCTTTTAAAAAATTTAAACTTTTCACCATATATTTTGATCACCCTTCGTAGCTTTAAACAACTGCTCAGACTCATGAAGTTAAGCAGGACAGTTTTTCTTTTTCTCTTTCTGTGTTAGACAACGATTACTGATACAGTAATTTACAAGCATAATAGTTGTGATTTGTTTCAAAAGAATAGTGATGTATTAGCTTAAGTCAGATGCAGTGCCTTACAAAGATCTGACATTGTTTGATAGTATTGACTTACAGTGGCTCCAACCAAGAAGCAGGTGCAAGCCCCAATTCTTGTGAAATTCAGCTTCATTTTCTCTTATTGCTCCTATAAACCTTAACTCCAATTAAGGATCACTCAGAGGTTTAAGCCGAAGGGATGGGTGAAGGAGCGCCTTTATTCCCACTGAAGCATAAGAAAGATTTTAAAGCGGGAAATGAGCAACTGATGACTGTCTTGCCAAGTACAATTAAGAAAATTCAACAGCACCGATTGTACCAAGTTCTGAAAGGGAACTCTGCCAAAGGCTGGGATTTGGCCTCTATGCTAATACTGTAAACTCAACATGTCATGTGTTTTTATCTGAATCTAATTATTAGAAAAATCTATAATCTCTCATATCTCAAATGGTGTATATCTTCCCTATGGCCCCAAAGAAAATAAGTTCTTTTTGGCTCCCCTGTTCCCACCATCTCCCGGAGCTTTGGTGTTGACTCCTTCAGCACCTCCCCACTTGAGGCCTGCTATACCTAAGACTTCCCTTCTTAGATGTTTGCTAGCTTATTTTTAACATAGTTTACTACTTGATATCTTCTAGTTTGTTTTTTTTAAGACATTGGTAGTCTTAGAAAAGCTTCAGTGGCTGAGAGAAGGACAACTTAGTTGCTCGTTTCACAGACATATTGAGAGGCCGGAAGTATATGGGTTCTAAGCATTTGTTACTCGACGATACTGAAGATTTCTTAATACGGGCCATGAATGGTTGAGAAATGGAACCATAGAGATATCAGTGTATACTACAATGACGTGCTCACTCAGCATCAGAGGAATGATTGAGACTGCTGAGACTTTTGGGAGAGAAAAAAATTTATATAAGATCTGAACTGTTGAAACAAGTAGAGAAAACTGCTAGACAACAAGGAGAAGCTACTTAAATTTTCTAAGATGCATGTTGCCTGACCTAGCTGTACATGTATGCTGATATAAGTATGTACGATATTACTTGAAAAAGGCAAATGTGCTTGTGTATGGAAAATAGAATCACGAGCCAAAATTGTCACGAACATAAAGGCCAATTGGATTTTATATGTGGTCCTACAATTAGGTAAAACCTCATTCTATGAGCAGAAGGGATTGACATTATTGACAGAAAATGGCTGAATGAAGCAGAACCAGGAAATAAAACATGAATTGGTTATTTCAAAATTACTTTTTCCCCCATTTTATTGATATATATATACGTGCAAAATTGAAGGTTTACAATGGAGTTGAGCATTTTGCGCACATGCGCATCCTGCCAAGGACACAAGGGCTTTCCCACTCTCTTTCTGTCCCTCCCCCACCTTCCCCTCCCTCCCTTCTCCCCCACCCTACCCCTCCAATTCACTTTGTTTTTTGCTTTAAATTCCCTAAGAGCTGTGATCTGGGACTCTCCTATCAGAGAGACCATTCAATGTTTCACCTTCTGTTTCCGACTCACTGCAGTAAGCATGATGTTCTCAAGCTTCTTCCATTTGCCCGCAAAGGCCTCCATGCTATTGGACTTTATTGATGCATAGTATCCCATTGTGTACAAATACCACAGTTTGTGTAGCCACTGGTCTGTTGATGGGTATTTTGGTGACTTCCACATATTAGCTATTGTTAGTTGCGCTGCTATGAACATGGGTATACATATCTCTGTTATATGTTGTTTTGGCCTCCTTTGGATGTATTTCCAGGAGGGGTGTCGCCAGATCGAAGGGGATATTTATTTCTAGTCTTTTGAGAGCTCTCCATACTGCTTTCCAGAGTAGTTATACAAATTTCCATTCCCACCAGCAGTGCAGGAGGGTTCCTTTCTCCCGGCAGCCACGCCAGCACTGATTACTATTTGACTTGTTGATATAAGCCATTCTCTCTGGGGTGAGATGGTATCTTAGCATTGTTTTGATTTGCATTTCTCTTATGGCTAGGGATGTTGAGCATCTTTTCATGTATCTGTTGGCCCCTTGTACTTCTTCGTGAGAGAACTGTCTCTTCATTTCATTTGCCCACTTTTCAATAGGATCCTTTATTTTGGTAGGCTTACTTTTCTTCAGCTCCCTGTATATTCTAGTTATGAGCTTCTTATCTGAGTTGTTGGTGATGAATATTTTTTCCCAGTCTGTTGGTTCTCTTTTTACAACGTTGATAATTTAAAATTACTTTTTTTTAAGGGTTTAAAACAGACGTGACTTCCTCTTCACACTGACTTGGATTCACTGGGATCTCTGATTTCTTTTTAAATTGCCCCAGTACAATGTTTAGTTTGCATGGTACTTAGCACAAGATACTCCATTCTGGTTGTTTTGGCCTGCTGAGTCGTCCTGCCTGAGGTTACTTCAAAACAATGACTTCTCCAAAACTTTGTTTAATACCAGGAATGAATTGTTGAATAGTGTTGATGATCGATTTAACATTAGGACCACTAATTAGATTCTACAACACATTGGTTGCTAACTTCCTCCTTGTACCTGTGACACTCTTGTTTGACATGAATTATCTGTCCCAAAGATGAGCATTTTTTTTATATTCAAGAAACTAGCTCAATGCATTGAAATTTGGTTTTATAGAGTCCTGTCATTTCACCTGTTATGTCTCCCTTAGTGTTTGCTAGAGCAGAAAGGTACATTCCAAACCTAATTGCTTGTAATTAACCTGTTCATGAGCCACATAAATGTGGCATACATGCATTTGCTGACAGCTATAATTTTAAGTATTAAGTCCCTGTGGTAAAAGAAGACAACAAACAGAATATGTGGAGGCATGGGGCTGAAAGAGCTGTTCAGAGTTGGATGGTGACTGAGAAAGTTCAGGATGGCAATGGATTTCTAGGGAGGTCAAAGAAATAGATCTGTTTTCACAAGACTAAGGGACATGTAGAAGCCCATGCGTGAGATTCAATGCTGGGGTAAAGAAGTGAACACGGCGTCCATAGAAGCTAGAAGTGCGAATCCAATTGAGTAGATCAAGATTACAGAAGATGTGTCCTGTGCCCCGCCTTCACTGTTGGCGTGTTAATGGATGACATCCCCACCTAAGGGTTTCTCTGAGCCTTGGAGTCAGCTTAGAGCCAGCAATGCAGTCCAGAATCAGATTGTGCTGTAGGTGGTACTGACCCTTCCATCTACCACATCCTTGAACAAAGAGGCAAGAATGCCTGCAGTGCGTCCTTCCATGGGTGAGAGCAGAGCTATCAAGTAGAGTGAGACTGCATTTGTCTGCTAGATTGACTTTTGCTAACACTCCTTGAATCATTTGACTTGACTTTCTCCCCACATCAATTCCCTCCCTCGTGTAGTTTGCAATACCCTTCCCTAAAAATCCAACTACCCCCAAATCTTTGTCCTAAATCCTACTTTGACAGGATCCAAGATAGAATAGGAATATGTATATAAAATTGTCCAAAACTTGAAAAATAGAACGAAACTTTTTAAAGAAGTGATCAAAGGAGAGTTAAGATCTAGATAAATGAAAGCATTGATTTTCTTTTTCACGAGATATCTAAAAATAGAAGAGTCCAGGAAATGTTGACTGATTTTCTGAGTTAGTACTTTTTGAAGGAAAGAGAAAAATAATGGGCATTTTTTTAAAGAGTAGCTTCTGAGAACTCTAATGCTTTAAACCAAACCATATTGTTAACGATAATAATGGGAGCCCACGTCACTGAGAGACTTGCTGCCTGTTTTTTCTGTGGTTTCCTACTATTCTTTAGTAGTTCTCTTTGGAATTAGGTGGTCTTTTCAAAAGAGCATTTGTGTTCTGTGTTGAAATAATGAAAAAGCTGCTGAAACACAATATACATTTTTTAATCTAGTAATAAAGAAAGTAATATGGCTGAATAATGCCCAGCCAGATTAGCTTTGACACTGTATTTGCTTTGTGTCCAACTTTATCTGGCAATGCATTATTCACTAGTGCTATACACCATGCTTTATTAAGTCTTAATCAAATGCATTTTATCATAAGTGTCAATTCAGTCCTTTGCCATTGTATTTATATGTTTTAAAATACTGAGTTCTTTGTAAGTGAATGATAAATGCTTATGCTGGAAAAGAATATCATATTTCTTTATCTTGGAAATGAAGTCATTGTGTATGCACAGGGTGGTTTTACATACACTGAAATCATCGAAAACCAGATTCTGTTGTTCTTTCTTTTCTCCTCCTAATAAACAGAAATATAAAAAGTGTTCACTTAATTTTTTTATTACCATTGTGAGAAAGGTTATTCAAAGTATTTAATGGATTTATAGACCACAAAGATAAAAAATTGGTAAGCTGTTACTCAATAGATATAAGACTAAAAGCTCAAGTGCTGCATATTAAATATAAAAGTTTACATATAAGCATAAATAATTGCAAGCAATTACACTATTTTCAAGACAATTAAGTAATGATGAGCTATCTATTTTGTAAATACAAATTGGCCTTGGAGAGCTCCTTGAGTTTGTAGGAAAGAAATGCTTACAAAATGTACTATTATGCTGAGTTTAAGACATAGGCTATACTTCTAGCAGTAGGAAAAATCTTCAATTGGAGCAGTATTGCCGAAATCAAATTTCAAGTTATTTGACAATCGGGTTCTTTTATCAAGAAAGCAATGATGGATTTAAATAAGATCTTTCTTGTTTGGGAAAAATGTGCTATAATGCCATATAACAATAATTTAGAGAGGAGTCTATTCCAAAATAAGCATATCTTGAAGACTAACAAAATTCATGAGTTTGGATTAAAAACATCAGTATATTAGAATAAATGCAGTGATTTAAGTGAGCGTAGTAATAATTTAGACTGCTCTTGCAATTAAGAAAGCGGGAGTGTTAATAGCATTAGTTTCTATGTGCTGGAATATCATTAACTTCTGAATAAATATCATTCTTGGATAGAGTTTGATACAAACAAGTAATACTTAGGTGATTAAATGTATAATTAGTGCTTATATAAAATGCTATGAATTAGAAGCTCTTTTCATATCATAAGTCATAGATCACCCTGCTGCATAAATAACTCTCAGTTATTTATAAAAATAAAAACAAAACTCCATTAATTTCCTCACTACAGATCACTGATGTTATTTTTACAATTTTATTTTATGAAAGGATTATAAAACAGGTTTTCAAGTGTATCTGGGCATTTTCACAGGAAGCTCTGGATTCCTACAGGCTTCTGTACAGGAGGAATTCAGAGGCTTCAGCACTGTTTTTTTTTATAATATCAACTAAATCTTTTATGATATCATCTAGCCCACCAATTGTAAGAGTTCAGAATCTTTCTCCTTTTCCTCTCTCCTGTTTTTAATTATTTTTACTTCATTACACTGCATTTCCTTGCCTGTTGGATTTTTCCTTTCATTATTTTATTTCTCTGGTCTGTTTTTGGTCAGTCAAACACTCAACTCATAGGTAAGGCTTGACTAATTATAAAAAGCCTATAGTCAGTTTTTAGGTTCAATTTGACAGATTAATAAACACGTTTAACCTTTGTCTTTCATTTTATTTGTTTTTTGAGACTGAATCTCTCTTTGTAAGTCCAGGCTAATCCTGAACTCACTATGTAGTCTAGACTGTCCTCCAAGACACAGCAGTTTTTCCTGCCTCAGCCTCTTAAGTCCTGAGATCACAGGTGTGAACCACCACATCCAATCTACATGGTGCTGGGGAATCGAACCCAGGACCTTGCACTTGCTAGACAAGTACTCTGTGTTCTGTATTATTCCACAAACCAAATTTAACCTTTTGATGTTAGTATTTATTCATTGTAAAACTATTACATCAACAATATTGAGTAACACTGGATTGAAAATTATGAACAACTTTCTCATTTATAAAACTAATATTTGAATCTCAGAATTGTTATTATTCCTAGTTTTAAACTTCTAAGTGAGGGTATAGAATGGATTGTTTCTGTAACTTATTTTTTTACAGAATTCGTTTTCTGTGAGGGTTGGGAGCAATAGCAAACTTACGTAGTCTTAGTATGTGTCAGACACTTCCAAATGCTGAGTTTTATGAGAAAGAAACATGTTTTTACACAGGCAGAAACTGGGTACGGAGCAGTTTGGTGTTTTGCTCTCTGTCAAAAGCTTTCAAATGCCTAAATTTAAGTGACTCTTCACTTCTATGAGAATATCCAGAGCTAAATGTAGCTCAGTGGGTGAGTGCTTACCTAGCATGTGCAGAGCTCTGGGTTTCATCCCCAGTACTGGATAGAAAAAAAAAATCCATCCCCAGGTTTATCAAATATGACCAGCTGCCCAAACCCATGTATTGAATGGTTAGTTACTAGTTACTGTTTTGTAGGTCAAAATAAATTTCCTTATTTTTTATGTAGACAGTGTTTCCAAGTTACTTCCTTTGTACTTTAATTCCAGCTGGATTCTCAGTCCTGCACGCTCCCCGGCTCCTTTTGTTCTCCTTCAATGTCCAAATAACTTTAATGACTGCAAATTTTTATTAGTCCCAATATCTCACCATACTTCTTGTGTAAATTACATATTTTATAATACAGAAAAAATATGCCTAGCTCTGACCACCCTTTTAGGATTGCTCAAGCGTATTAGCTTGGCTTGGAGCCCACGCAAAGTGCTGATGAAGAAATCATAGCTTAAAGAATTGATGAGTTCGTGTCAAGCTGAAGGGACTAAAGCAAGTGGCCTCTCTTTTCACTTTGACCATCATGATGTCTCAGAGCTTGAAAGAACATCCATATGCTGCCCTAGAAGATGAAGTCCTGGTGATGGCGCATTATGGCCAGACTTCACAGTGGCATGAGAGGCTGGCACTCCAAGCCGAAGCACCAGAAAGGAAGCTGGAAGTGGAAGTTCTTGGAGATGAAATGCAATTGAGTGCAATGCCCTCACTCAGACCATGTGAAGCTAATACAGCTCTTCCACTTTACGCGGTTATCGTCATGATCAACAACTGTGAGAAGCGTAGGCGTCAGACCAGTGAAGAGAAATCTGGAGAAGCAGGTCAGCGCTTGGGTGCCAAGATCATCCTCCACATCACAGATCCCTGAGACATGACCAGAGACCTCCGCAAGTCTGAGAATTTTGCATGGCAATCTCAAAGCTGGAATTTGAACTGAGGATGGCTGTCGTTGGGGCAGGTTCACTCCCCTGAAGGGGCTGCTGAAAGACAATTCGAAACTGGTGATCAAGAACTTTTTCACACTGGGGCACAGTTCCAGTGCTGGACAGTCAGAGAAACTACACAAAATTAACCAGGAATTGGACCAGATAATCAAGAAGGATATGAGCGATCACTCTTTCATGAATGACCTAGCAGGAAATCACTATGTGCGGTAGGGGTGTGCACCGGAAGATACTCCAGAGATGCAAGTGGAGCTCTACGGGCACGCCTGGGTCCAAATGAGGAGCTGGGGATTAATGTCACGTAGATGGAGCACTCAGAGGCTGGCCTGACCCCACAGAGTAGCAGTGGGCTGCGTATGGCCTGCTCCAGTGCTGATGAGTAAATCTGGGAAGTGTCCACCCAACCATGCCCACGGAGGGGAGAAAGCCTGTCTGTTGTTAGAGGTATAGGAACACTTCCTGAGCAGCTTGTATTACAAACCCAAGTCCATTGTGTTACTTGACCTTATTTTGGAGGTTCTAAATTGGCCTGGAAAGAAATCCAAAGACAAATCATGGGGCATGTCATTATCACTTTTTTCGTGGCAGGTCTTTACCCACCCCACATGGTGTCCTGTCCGCTAGGGTTGGAACTGTAAGGTTGATGAAAGTCAAAGAGGATTAAAGCTGGCGCCTGAGGGTCGATCTGTAAAGGCCTGGCTTTGAAAGGAAGAGTTCTGAGGGGAGAAGTCAGCACAGATGAAGAGATTATTAAAACAATTACTTAAGCAAACTTTAATGCAATGAAATATTGAATAATGATATTAATTAATATCAGATATTATTGATATATTAAAATAATTAATAGAATAAAAGTAGATTTATTTTATAGAATAGTTAGTCCGTTACAGTTATAGAATTATTATGAACATGTCTTTCTTAGTGTAGTGAGTGTCCACTGAGTAGTATAGACGTTAAATAGTGTTGGAAAGAATCAAGGTAGTAAATAGAGAAATGAGACTTGCCTTAAAATGTCATTTATACTTAAATCCCTTAGGTGTTTGACCCATGTCCATGTATTTAGAATGTGGTTAACTTTTAACCACTTTAGAAATAAATTAAAATAACTTTTATTGATTTTATTTTTTAATTATTTCTTGAGTTAGTTTATTTTTCTTTTTATACTTTGTAAATTGCCTTTCTATTAAGTTTGAACATACAAGACTAGGTAAAGTTCTCCCGATGTGTAGCTTACTTTTTACATAATTTTGCATGTAAAACATTACGTGTATGTAAAAATATTCTTTGTCTCTTAAGGCAAAATAAGCAAAATTCAAACACTATTATGATGCCATTTTAAGTTATTAAGCATGTCCTTATGTGTAAGGTTATCAAAACTGACATGTATAGAATTAACAGCACATTGTGCTTCTGATGATAAAACAGTTAGTAGGAAAGGTCTTGGGCTCTGAAGGACAGAGCCTGGCCAACTTCCAGTTGTTTCTCTGGGTTGGTGTCAGGCCCCAGAAAGTCGCTGAGGCCTTTGAATCTGTCCCTTCACCTGGGAGGTGTCGACCCCGGCCATCTTCTCTCCCTGGCTGCTACTGAGCCAGGCTGACGGTGTTTCTTGATAGGCCTCTCCCATTTGACATTCACTTGTCACGCTTTGAAGAGAGATCCCTGACGTCTTTTTTACTCTCTGTGTTTGCTTAGCGCCTGGCTGTTACATGCATGTGTGACTACATGAGAAAGTAAAGAGAGATTAAAATACATTTAGGAAGTTGTCAGAATTGGGAGGTCATAAAGGATAGACTAGAAGAATTTCTGCTTTCAACAAAATCCTCAGCTGATTTATCAGTGCACAGGAGATTGACTAACAAAGCCTTTCCTGCCAAGCAGAGAAACTTCCTTAAATTCCAGATGAGAATTAAATCTCTTTGTGTGGCTATGAAGTACTACAGCTTTAAATCTAAATACAATTAAAGTTCTGCAAATAAAAAGGCAATGAGTTCCTAATAATGCAGATAGCCAGAAGCAGCAGCTCGCAGGTCCCTTTCTCTTTGTGTGCTGGAAATCTGATTTGATTTCCAGCTTTAAGCCCTCCCTAAACTATAGTCACCAGTCTCCCCTGAAGCAAATTATAGATACTGAAGACATTAACAAGTAAGAAACGTGGCTTCATTCTCCTCCAAAGGAGTTTTGTACATTTAGTTTATGAGTGACCAATAAGAATTCATTATTCAGGTTTATTTTTCCCCTATGATTCTATAATTATTTTAAAACATCAGCTATAAATCCCTGGCTAATGTTTTAAAATGTGCATTTGCTTTGGAGAGACTCAGTAGTATGAAAAAGAAATCACATTTTGATGCTTAACTTAGAGACTATAGACCAACCTGCATCCATGAGGAACAACATATACAAACTTTGGCTTTGGCTTTGCGTGGAGTGTGATATCCTGGATTGTCATGTTTTTCCCGTATGCCCTGAGACGTATATGATACCTGGAAAGTTGAGTGTCTTCACATAACATGTAATGCTTATACTAGCATCTATCAGCTGTTGTTAGAACATTGCCGAAATACATTTATCTCAGCATTTATATTCATTTTACTTTTGTGAATATTTCTTCGACTCTCTTTCCATTAACATAGCCTATCAACTGTTTTTAGACGTGAAAAAATCAATTATTTTCAAATTGACTCAATAGGTGTTAGAGCAAATTAATGGAAGGTGGCATAGGAGTCATGCCCAATTAAAAGTCGCAATTGAGCAAGGCAGTCCACCAGAAGAATAACATTGAGTTGATCATAGTATCTCTGTGGGAAGCTGGTTAGAAACTAACTTTTGAAACAGAAGTGAAATATACAAGACTCCGTTTTGTTTAAAGGTTAGTCTGGTGCTTTGGTGATAAGATTGTCAGTGAAGTGGCCAAGTTACCGTGGTAAGTTAGAAAAAAACCAAAACACGTATGCTTGGTTTCTGTCTGCCAACACGTAGTTGGTTTCCAATGAAGATCAGCAGTACATAAGCTTGGGAATAGACATGTCAGTACCATCAGTACCAAAAGGTTTCTGGGAAAATGTAAATTATGAAAACCGGGTTGTTATGTTTTGAGGCATTGGAATTGGCAAGTTCATAGCAATATTTGTTAGTAGCTATGAAAGATTTATTTTCTAAAACTTTAGATCCTTGGAGCTCATTCCTTGAGAGAGAACTGCCAAATAAATTTAAACTCTGTCGTGCAGTAGAACCTGTTTTACCCTGGGACCTGTGCATGACGGCAAGAATTTCTGATCCCATGGTTCTGAGACCTCATAGTCACACAGGCCCAAAGCTTAGTAGGGACTGATGGGAAATGCTTGTTTTAATGGCTCATTCCCTCTGTTTTGAAATTATAATAGTTTTTGAACAAAGAGTTTCACATTTTTGTCTCATAATTGATCCTTCAATTATGTAAAAGGTCCTGATCAGAGCATTAAAAGAGGAACAGAATGATGATCATAAAGGCTCCTCACCTGCATTTGTGAGGTCGCTCTCCAGCTGCTCTCTTCCTTTGTTCCCGTCTCCCTCTTCCTATGTCCCGTTCTTATCTGCTGGACAGACTGTCTAGATCACTGGCTCTTCTGAAGGGCCCCGCGTTGCCTCCAGGCCTGATGTCCCACTGCTGTAGAAATGACTGAGCCCTTTGTTGGACATCTGTGCTGTGACTTACATTTGAACCTAATCACTTACTCTTTCAACACTAACACTATGCTTAGCACCATGCTTACAGCTGTGCTTTGAGTAATTGTTCTTGGTAAATAGGAGATTTTGTTCTTGCTGTCCTAAGCTTAGAGTTCAGAAAGAGGAAGTGAAATGAACTGTGATGATGCTAAGGCAGAGAAGGTATGGAAAGGTGAAAGTATGTAAAGAGGGCTCTGATGCAACTGTGGGCAGATTTTTTTTTTTCTTGAAGGAGAAAGCATAGGGTATTCTAAATAGGGAACAGCATGAACGGCTGCCACCTTCAGGGGAACTCCCCCTGTAGAAAATTACACTGGGTGTATTGAAAGTAGGTGCTGGCCAGAGATTATGTTCACCGACTTGTAGGATGGACAGTATTAGGTCTTCCAAAGAGTTGATTAAGATGCATTAACTAGATTTTTATCCTCAATTTTCATGTATTATATATTTGAACTGGAACAGACTTTAATATAAGACACCCGTAGATACATAGCAAACTCCAGTTTGGTAGTTGAAAGGGAAAGATTTGTGTATTAGAATAAAGTAAATATGGTGCAAATTGACATAGTTATAGTTATGAACTAAATGTATCTTTGAACATTCACATGTTGGAGCTATAATCTATATAATGTGATGACATTTGGAGTTGGGGGTCTTTGGCAGCTAATTGGTTTGATGGGTCTTAAGTGTTTTTGACGGTTAGGTTTAATGTCAATTTTATTGGCTTGCGAGCCTCCTAGGGAATTAATAAAGCATACTTGTGGGTGCCCTTGGGTGAGTCATGGAGGTGTGACCCTGGGGTCTTCTTCTGGTCTCGTACTCCTTCCCTACTGCTATGACCTGTGCAGCTTTTCTCCACCACACACATCTGCCATGATATATCCGCCTCATAGCTGGTCTATCACTTATGGAAGCTTCTGAATCCCTAAGCCAAATAACTACATCCTCAATTAAAGTTGTGGGTGGTGAGTATTTGGTCCCAACCACAGGAAAGCTCACTAACCCAAGATAGGACTACCATCACGAGAATAGTGTCCTTGTAAGAAGAAGAGAAAAAAAGAGGGAGAAGGAAAGAGGTTTTTCTTTTCGTGCACATCTACCAAGGAAAGGAAGCACAAATGTGCAATGACAAGGTGAGTGTGTGCAGGTCAGTAGGGCGGCCATTACTGAGAACTGAGTCTCGTGGCCACTTGATTTGGACTTCTGGCCTCCAGAACTATAAGACATAAATGTCTATTTTTAAAGCCCTGTGGTCAGTGGTATTTCGTGACAGTAATCCCTATAAGCCTTGATAGTGTCCTGAGATTTGCTAGCATTCTTTTAAGCGGGAGTCAAAACTTCCTCTTAGCCTCAAAGTAAACAAGAAGCAGTAGAGAAACCCCTGTCCTGTTAAGCACTGCACGTGCACACGCCCCGGGAGCTGGCAGCCAAGCCGGACACCACACAAGCAGAAAAGTGCCATTGTCTACAGAGTGTCATTCACCTGACAGCTTTCCAAGAGTTCCTTTGAAGAAGAGAGAAAGAAGTGGGTAGGTTGTTTCTTTTTTGTGCATTTGTAAGTGTGTGTGTGTGTGTGTGTGTGTGTGTGTGTGTGTGTGTGTTTGTGTGTGTGTTTGCGCACACGTGCGTATGAGCGCGCGCCTTTGCTTGGTAGGTAGGTTAGAATTAGAAGCATTAACAGCCAAAGCATTCCAAAACGTTGGTCCGCTGAGAACTGTCTGCACATCAGATCCCTTGAAAGCAAACACTCCTTTCGTTTGGCTGGCATGAGTCCGGAACTACTGCTGAAGATCAGTTCCCACTTAAAATACAGAAAGAACGCCACGAAGTAGGAACTGGCTTCCCCGAAGGCCTCTCACAATGCCATTGGATTACAGCCTATGAGGAAGTAGAAAAGAGCGAACAAAAAGAACTGCAAAAAAACAGACTTTCCATAGAAGAACGGGGAAGAGGAACCCAATACCTTGCTTTGCCTGTCACGAATTTTTCATTCCTCTTCAAATGTGAGAGTCTCGTATCTGAGAAACTGCTCTTTCCTTTTTTCCACTGTAAATGAACTGATAGAAAGTATCGTCTGGTAGCAACCTGTCGCCTGTGGATGCAATATTAAAAGCTGATAAACGCGATTGAACTAAAATGTGTATGAAATCCTGAAGGCAAGGTGGGAGGCGGGTCCGTCCCCTGCGCGCTCCTTTGCACCTCCCGTAATCTGCACGGGTGGAAGCTGAGATCTTTCTGTTCCCATTTTTGAAATAAGGCGTTTCGCCCACTGAGATCATTCCATCATTCTGTAGATCTACACCGGAATCTTGCAGAGTTTTGCTTAATTAATTAGAAGATCCTTCTGGTCTGGATGCAATAGCTACGCGATTGTTGCTTGTTGGACAGGCCGACAGGGGCAACCCAAGTGCCTGTGTGAAATGACAAGCAAATATTCCACAGTAGTGGGTGGCATTGAAGCGTTTTGCTTTTCAGCGAAACTTAAGATTCAGTGCTTAGAATCTGCTCAGCTATACAGCGTCAGCAAGGAATCCCTGAGTCTGCACATTTCTAAGTCTAAGATTTTTTTCCTTTCATTTATATTGAAGTATATTTTCATACACAAGTCACTGTGTTCAATCTTTGAATAGTGTAATTTTAAAAACGTTCTGTTGTTTGGATTTTCTTGCCCTAGTCAACATTTTATTAAGATATTAATTATTTAATGTGCATTTAAAAATCTTTGTTTATGCTGTCAAAACTAGGGGTTTTTTTCTCATTTCAACAACTTACACTTATTAGCTGTTGAATCTGTGAGAATATTTTCCTGTAAATAGCAGAACAGCCCCTTTAAAATTGACAGTGTGTCAGAGTCACAAAAATATACAACACCCAAATGATAAATAAAATCTTGAATAAAAGTGGAGCACCAAAAAGGCAGAAGGTATTTGTAAAGCACGGACCAATGTCTATATTTATAATATAAAATACTAAAGGACAAGAAATTGAAAAATGAGAGTAGGACAACAAGAAAATAAAATTTTTGATTAAAATACGAGGCATGCAAGTACGAAAAAAATACTGACAGCTCACAAGTATAGGAGATGTTGAAGCCCCTTAATAAACAGTGAAATGTAAATTAGGAATACAATGAAATATCATTTCATATAGAAAGAAAGCAGACCACACAAAATAATAGCTGGGAGCATAGAAGAGGGCCATCCACACTATTTGGGAGAGTTTCATTAGTATGAATATTCTCAAGTTTAAATAGATTATGTCTAATCAATTTGAAAACATCAGTCTTTCACAAAGAGTAATTCAGTTTATGGACAGATGTTGTGCTGCCTTTCATATATTTTTGCAACTTTTGAAAGGTTCCAATACTATTAGAATGTATTATATGGGATAACAATAACCCCTGTTTTGAAAGAAAATTTTCTTTCAGAAATATGTATGACCATGCATTATTTTATTTTAAAATACATTCATTTTTGAGGATCATGATCAGACCTCGTTGACAAACACTGCCATAGACAACTCAGCTATATCTCTTCTGTAAATCTTTCCAAGTAATATGGAATGAATGCTCACCAGCAGGTGAATGAATGAAAAATATATGATACATACACTCAGTCAGAACAAAATGAACAATGGTAGGAAGTAGGGAAGTCGACGTCATTGAAATAGGAAAAGAATCTGTGATGGACGGGGAGTAGGAGGGCCAGTAAAAATGGTGAGATTCATTTACACATGAAAAGGAATGAAGTCATGTACAACAAATATATACTAATAAAACATAAAAATTTTAAAAATATTACCATAGACAAACTCTAGAAGAAGGAGATTTTTATTTGTAGTAACAGGAGTGAGAATAAATGCAAATGTCACAACAAAATCATACATAAATGAATGAATCTTGCAATGGCTATGAACAATAAAAATAAATGAACTAGAATGACATGTATCCACATAAAGGAATTTTATAGTGTAACCAGAAACTTAACAGAGGAAAAAAAACAGCTGACAAAGCTATTTAACTTATATCCTTATAAAAAGTTTATACAAGACTGTATTATATCCTATTTATGCTAAGATACACAGGTATTAAAATACTCCTGTATGAGAAACCTAAACAGAAAGTTCAGGATAAAATGAAGGACAGAAAAGGAATTGAGAAAGAATACACTGTCCGCTTTCAATGTTTTATCTGAGGGGAAAAGATTAGATAGGAGTTATCTTCTTGCAGAACAGTCAACCAAGAGACTTGTCCAAGATGCGAATTTCTCTCATCTCTCCAGTCTGATGATCTCAATATCTTCTCTCCATGGTTGCATGTTGGCCTCTGAAGTTCTGATATCATGGATAGCTTTGCCACTTCCAGTGGCAAAAAAGAAACACCCCTTCAACGTTTGAGTCTTCTTCCAAAAAGATGCCTATTCCTAGAAGTCCCCCAGCAGATTGGTTGGAACAGGATTACAACAAACACCGTCAAAGACAGTGAGGCCAGCATGTTTGATTCTTCCAAGTCAAATGGAAGGAGGAGAGGACCGTGTAATAGAACGACAGTTGTACCAGATAGGGAGAAAATACTGCTTGGATGTCAATGTTGACGACACACGCTTATCAACACCTCTGAAGCGGCCACTGAGGCTTCTCAGGGAATTCTCGTGAAGCTAAAATTCTGATGGAAAAGCCTACTAGAAAAGAAAGCATCAAGGTTTGTGAGGGAACAATTTCAGTGACCTGGAAGTGACACTTCCTCTGATGAGGTAACTTTTGAGCCGATACCCGGATTTCCTGGAGAAACCTGCTGTGAGACCGATTTGAAGGAAAAGAATTCAGAAATGGGAGCAAATGTGGTATTTCAGGAATGAGCTTGTGCTGGATGAAAGAAGTGAAGGGGAGGGGTCCAGAGTCCCTGGAGACGGGAGTGTGGGGAGTATGGCTGGAGGTCATGTCTGAGTGTGTGCAGGAACCAGGTTGGGTAGTCTCTGGAGACCTTCCGAGGACGTGGCTAGTCTATGGAGAAAAATAGGAAGCCTCCATGAGGTGTGGCTTGACCCCAGTGTTGTAACGTGATCGGATTGTGGCTCTAAAGATGACTATTGCACAAGTTCAAGCAAGGGGAAATGGGGACAAATGGACTTATCTTGAAACAATGAAGGGAACATGGGTGTTAACTGTGGAATTTAAAGGAGAAAAGATAAGCCCAGAGTAAATGTTACAGTCAGGTATTTTCCGATAAATTTGTTCTTGAGACTAGTTCCGGAAGGCTAGCCCAGAGAAGGACATGATTATCTGGTGAAAAGAACTTCGAGAAAGGCATCACGTGCTGTTTGGATAAATTCTTTGCATCTCCAGATTTCAGTAAGGCACATTTAATAGACATCCTTCATGGATATCCACAGACAATAGGAAAATCTCTGTTTGGGATTCAGAACCCAGAACCCAGGTAGGCTTTGCAGCACTGAGATGGGAAATATTTTAATTTATATTTGTATGATCTTGCAGAAACATGGTAGCAAATTATGGGTAGAGCTATAGAAGACTGTAAAAATTACTGTAAAAATCCTACAGTGTGTTGTTTTTGAATAAGCATATGATTATGAGTCCAGTAGTGATTAGGAAGGCCTGAGTCCTTTCCAAAGTTCCTTGGAAGAGTCTTGGTACCTTCGGACCATATTGCGGAAATGCTCCCATTACCTGCAGGGGATGCATTGCTTACCTGCAGGACTGGGCTTTTATTTTCCTGTTAGTATGCTTTAATCTCCTGTAATTGCCACCTCCATCTTGAATATGGGATGTACACCATTAGCTTTATATGGCATATTTAAAAAGCAATTCAAACAAATAGATATTAGCCATTAAAATAACTTCTTGTTTAGTAAATAGAACCATTTAAAACTACATTTTGATTTCTACCTCTGAAAATTAAAATCCATGGTTTTGTTTCTTTTTGTACAGTCATAAAAAGAGGTATCTATATAATTATTTTCTTCTTTATCCATAAATGTACACCAGCATAATGTCTGTTTGATCTACAAACAGAATATTGGTAAAGGATGAATTAGAATAAGCTGAAGACATGCATTATGTGTATATGTAAATGGGGGGAGGGTCTTTTAGTTGTTCAAGACAGAAATGGAACTCAACCTAGACAGGAAATATACCTGCATGTAACTGGGTGATCGAGATGCACCCGGGTCTAAAGGGACGCAAAGGATGCCTTCAGAGCATGGCTGTCTGTCCTTTTCACCTTCTCTTCCTTACGTTGGCTCCTTTGTAAGTGATCGTCCACTCCTGGTGGCAAGATGGCTGTAGGAACTCTACTTCTGTGGTGACTATCTTCAATGTTCGGGGCAAGTTTCTTGTGCCTGTCATTGTTTATTGTGCTATTCCTGGAATTACCTCTCCAGTAGGGGAGAAAAAGGTCCTTTCAGATCATATCCCTTTCACCCTTATGAAGAAAGGATTTATGTCCACATACGCAAAAAGACTGGATTCCCAGTGGAAATTAGAATGTTGATACCAAAAGAAAAGAGGGATAAGTATTAAAGAATCAGGGAGTGTTTCACCCACTTCACTGTCTCAGGCCCTAGCAATGCTAGCAGATGGTGTCACATAGGGTTTCTAATAATTTATCAAGAAAAGCTCTTTACCTCGAAGTTAATAAGCTAGTTAGTTGATTCCTCAATAGTTTACTTCTGAGCTTCTTGGACTAGAAACTCAACAGGGGCAAAAAGGTATTTTCCTAACACATGGCAGATTTAGTCCCACTTTTCAAGTTAGAAGGTTAGCTTGACGTAGGTTAAAGAGCTTGACTGAGGTCTGGGGGTATAACTCAGCAGTTAGAGAGCATTTGTCTGGCAAGTGCAAGACTCTAGGTTTGATTCCCCAGCAACACATAAACCAGGCACGGTGGTATGTGTTTGGGATCACAGCTCTGGGGAGGCTGAGGCAGGAGGATTGCTGTGAGTGCAAGACCACCCTGGGCTACACCATGAGTTCAAGACCAGCATGTACTACAGAAAAAGACTCTATTTAAAAAAAGAGTATGGCCCATGGTTTAATGCGTATCTTTCTAAGAGCTAAGTCCTTAATCTTATCTTTAAAAGAATGAAAAAGAATAAACTTCCTCACCAAATACAACCCTTGACATAGTCATTTCTCTCACTGAGTCAAGCAATTGACTTAATTTTTTTAAAATTTGAAGTTAGTACCTTAGGATTGGCAGCATCTCCTTTAACATACAGACTTCACATATGTTATTATGCAAAATTTAACATGTTATATATAATCATTTGTTCTCTTTCTTACTTTCTTGTTGCTGTGGCAGAATACCTGACAGCAACAACTTGAGAGGCAAAAGGTGTATTTTAGCTCACAGTTTCTGCAGTTCTCAGTTCATTCATGGGTGACTGCAATGAAGAGCTCACCAGAGAGAAGCTGTTTCCGCCATGGCAAACAGGGAGCCAAGGGAGCAAGGAAGGTTAGAGATGTGCTGTGCCCTTCCAGGTTATGTACCAGTGATCTGTCTCCCTTGGGGCAAGCCACAATTATCTGCCCCTTTCAAGCAGACACCGCCTCCTACCAGCGCGCAGAGTCTGTAGATATTTCACACTATCCAAACGTGTGGGGTTTTGGAGAGACATTCTAGAACCAAACTATAACATTCTCCAAATACACAGTGAGCAGTTCCTCTACAGGAGGGACAAGGAGCAATGGGAAATATGCCGGATACAGTATTGCAGGGTGCTTTTACCATGACACCCCACCTTCTGCTTGCCTGACGCACTACCACAGTCTACCCCAGAGGAATTATATAAAGGTCTGTGACCTGGAGCTCAGTAGCGGCTTCTCTGGGCAAGCTCAGCACCTCCCCTTTGCGTTACTCTCCGGGCCTGAGGCAGCGTTGGCGCTGCAGGTATCACATCAGACCGTGGTCCACGACTTCCTGTGTCTTCTCATTTTTGCGGATCTGCAGTGGAGTCATCTTGTCAATTAAGAGTTTTTATCTTCAGTGCAGAGCATGCTTGTATGCATGGGAGATGCTCAATAAATATGTCGGGAATTAAATCCACAGTAGAGTAAGTTAAATATTAATATAGCAATAAAGTGAAACATTTAATGAGTGGCAGGATTTATATAAAATGCATTGTATCTTCGAATGTCTGTGCATTAAATACCCCATGCTGCATATGTATACTTATTGGGTATCAGCATATACATTATTTGAGATTATATAATAGTATAATACTGCACTATTGCACATACTTATATACATGGATATATATATATATATATATATATATATATATATATATATAAAGTGTTTATAACTTAGAATATTTAAAGTGTTTTTTAACCTTTATTTTGAACAATTGTTACAGGCTAAATCCTTTTCTGGGGTTTGAATTCTTGCACTGGCATTTTATAAAAGCATAAAATATGAACAATTTACCTCTTAACTTTTAGACACTCTAACATAGTCTCTGCTTTATGACATTGAAAACAAATGCACCTATCAAATGAATTATATTTGAACTTTTGGACAACATTTTCTTAGCAACTTACGCAATATATAATTCTATTTTTCAAAAAGTAATTTAGCTCTAGAAGGCTGAGCTGACATGCAGCCAATTGGTAGTTAAGAAAGAAACTACCTACCATTTGTTATCAAGCTTTCTAAAATGTAACTAAATATGGCTTTTCAAAAGGATATCAGAAAAACTTTGAGAGTTATAAATCTTTAATTTCCACTTCAAAAATCTCACAGTAGTGCATAATTCTTCATGATTTCTTAAACATGCAACGTGACTTTCTCAATTTTTAGTCTATCATTTTTTTCAAACCAGGGCTGTAATCATAGCAATGAGGTTAAATAGATACACTGCAAGCCCACTGTTAGTTTTAGAGACGAGAGGTCTGTTTTAGCTCATGGTTTCTTAAGTTCTCTGGTCATTACTGGGTGACTTCCAGTGGAGGCCTTGCCAGAGAAAAGCTGTTCCCGCCATAGTAAACAGGAAGCTGAGTGAGGAAGTGCTTTCTTGAGCTATTGTTCCTCTTTCTGACTTATGACACTTTTACTCTATTGAAGAAGATAATTCTTACCTACTACATTTATTTGTATCTTTATTTTCAATTTCTGTATTGATGAAGCAGTAGAATGAATTACCTAATATCGATCTCTCCAGTATTTACAAAAGATTTCTTTTTTAATATTTAATGTGGAAGTTTTACTCTTCTGAATAGTAAGAGAACTATAGTTGAGTAAACAGGCCAACAGATAACATAACAACTTACGTAAAGTCAAAGAACTAATCGATGTCCAGGTGCGGCTGGCAAGGACTTTGAAACGGCAGTGACTTAAGACAGCAAGTCCCACACACTCCGCAAAATAAATTCTTCCCACAGTGACTTTTGGAAGGCAGTGGACAGTCATAGTAGAATAAAAATAAGCTTTAGACTCAAACCAACGTACAGACTTCATTCCTTAGCTATGTCATTCCTGGACAAGCCACTTAACTTTCCTGCCCACCTGTGATGCAATAGCTGTATTATAAAGGTCTGAGAGTTTAGGTAAACACCTGGCTCATACTAAGCAGTGAATAAAGGGGATAGTGTGTTTGTTGTTGCTACATCCTCTTAAAAGTTTTTGACAAACAGCCATAGAATATGTGAGGATATCTTTTTAGTAACTTGTGAAGTATGGATGTTGCATGATACTATGTGATTCAATTTTGGCTGGTAATTCATGTTCAAATATCCTGTCCATGTTTTACACACATGCTACATTGCTTACAGGCCATACAGCCGGCCTTTTCCTTACCTAGTGGTAGCTGACATAACCCTGCTGGCAGTTTTCCTGTACATACTGCTAAAATCCAGTCCTCTATTTTTACTGCCTGTACCTGACTTCAGAGCATTAGCAGAGTTTGTTGTTGTTGCTGTTTCTGATTCTATCACAGCGTCTTCTTCGATATTGCTGAGGTTACTGACTCTTTTATCTTTGAACCAGATCAATTGTTTTGAAACATAGCTCAAGTGATGTTACTCTCTAAGTAGAACTTATCTAGAGCACTGCTGGCTCTCTCAGAGAAGAGTGACACGTTCCTATGATGTGGCTTTTTTCCACTTCCTCCTCCATGTCCCACGCGATAGGCTGTGCAAAGAGGAAACTGAGAGTCATTGATGTTGTGTAAGTAATCTACGTAACCCAGCCAATGGGTGACAGAGCCAGAACCCGCCCAAGACATCTCTGCTTTACAATGCAGGTCTGCAAAGCCGTTACATATAGTCAGCCAGCTATAGCCTGTCTGCCAAATTCATCTACTGCCTGTTTTGCAAATAAAGTTTTATTGATATGCAGACATTGTCTATGCTTTTTCCGTTCTAGACTAGTAGTTGTGATAAAGCTCATTTGGCTCACAGATTCTGAATTTTTTTTCTGGACCTTCATATAAAAAATTGCAAATGTCATTTAATTCAACAAAATAAAAATAAAGGATTCCAAGATGTCCACAGGAAGGATCCCTGTGGTTGGAATCTTCTGCCCGTTTGATGAAGGTGGCTGAAATGTTATTTTAAGGTCTGGAAGAATCACGCAAGTAGTATTATCCGGGTAGATGAGGTGACTTTAATTATGCAGATACCTATTGAGAAAGCAGCTTGACAGAATGGAGATTGTCATTCAGTTATTTTTGAAGGGTAACTGACAATGCTTAATGCGGAAGAAGTAGGAAGCCAGAAAGATAGCTCCTCTGCCCAATTGTGCCCAAGAAAGAACAGATGTTTGCAAACAAAATGGCCTATGTCATTTGTAGAGGCAGAGACCGTGAAATAAATGGCAAAGCTCACAAAGCTAAGGTAGGGGATTAAGAAAAGCGGTTGAACAAAGAAAATGAATTCTAAGGAATGAAGCTGGAGTACAAAACACTCTGAGCCTAAAATGACTGGAGATTTGCGTAAAAACGTGCAAAATTTCCTGTAGAACACACTCAAGAAAGTTTGCAGTCAACCCTACTTGGAGGGAAAAATTGGAATACTAAATAATTTAGTCAGAAAAAAAAGTGACCCATTGTTTGAATTCAATCTGCCGAAATTCTGAAAAGTACTCAGCCTAAATGCAATTATTTTTATTTGGGAGGTTAATGAAGGGACAGGCAGGAAGCACAGGTTGTGTGGTGTGTTGGCTCAGAGCAGCAAGAGGCTGTGTTCAGAATGTACCGGGAGCAAGTTGCCCGTGAAGCCTTAGACTTGTATGCGACACTCTTTCCAAACAGGTCAAAGAAAGGAAAATTATGAAATGACATTTTAATGGCCTGGAGAATAAGCGAAGTTTCCAGGTTTTATCGTCTAATTTTCTCTGAGGGAATAACCCACGTGCCCCAGGCTCATTTTGTTCACACTCTTGGGCATTGCTGTCCAACAAGGCCAGAAAGGACTTGTGGAGATCTGTGGATCCCCTCCCTTGATAACGTCACGTAGACAGATGTTTTCCCTCTTGGTTCCTCCAGATGCGATTTCATTAATTTGTGTGAAAGGCCTGCCGGGTCTCCTGCACTAGTCAGGCATACCAAGAAGCAAGAATACATCATGGCCATTCAGTTGGTGACTTACTCTTAAAGCTTGAGGCAGTACCCAAGCCAGAAGCTGGGGAGGGGTAGAGAGGACGAAGGGGAAAAAACGGGATGTTGAGGTGTGGAATTAGGGCAGCAACACAGAATTTGTGGGAAAGCCTCAGTGTCTTCAAAGTAAGTTGGTTTTGAATCGGGGTGGTTTGTTTCCACCTTTTTTGAGAGAGAAAAGTCAGAGCAGCAATCTGGTAGCACATTCCTACCCTTCCCCAGTGTGTGTACGCCACAGGAGAAAAGTGAACACATTGTGATTATTTCCATGTTTGATTCTTCCTTGTGTGGGGGACTGGGCAGGGCTTCGGTGCGTGGGTGAGAGCCATCCAAGAAGGCATCTTCCATGTTCTGCAGAAGACTCCAGTTGGCTTTGAGTGAAAAGTTTCCCTGTGTAGAGCTGAGCCCCAGTTCCATTTATGACACCAATACCCGAACTGTATTGGCCTTAATAACGTGTCATTATTTTAATAATAGCCACCATCCGTTGAGAGCTTACTATGTGCCAGACACTGTGGTGAGTACCAGCATCCATTGTTTATTTGAAGCTTACGGTAATTTAGCAAGGCAAGTCATTTGCCCATTTTTCAGAAAAAGAATTGTCACAGGTCTTGAACCTCACACTCCCGAGGTCACGTGACACATGTCTGACTCACAAATTCATTCCATCATAAGTTTCCCGTATTTCAGGTTCTTTCAAGTACTCCTGGTCTTGTTCTCCTTCCTCATTGTGGTGGTCGTCCCATCCTCTTCCTCCTCCTCTGTCTCCCTGTCTCTCTAATATTTTGATAAAGGCATCATATGGCTGAGACAAATACTTGGTGACTACTAATTACTGCAGAATTAGACCACTCTGATGTTAAGGTGTTAGAAATAAAATCTGGGTCCAAGATAAAGACCTTCCTGGATTAAGGCACGCTAGTTTTCATTATATACTCTGCAAAAGTCCAGGGAAATCAGGTAAGCATCATATGCGCCTGTCATTGTTCACAGGCTTCATTTTATAAAGGACAGCCTGTGTAGCATATAGTGGTCATATGCCAAGAGAGTGGAAATGTCAACTTTGTAGAACACCGTAACTGAGAGGTGCCCAGCTCTTAATAGTATTTGGGTTGTCAGATACTAAGTGTTCTTGGGACAGCTCCACTCACCACCTTCCTAATCCAAACCCTTGAAAACTCAAAGGACAGCTCCTTCCTTAATAAGTATTCATTCATTGTGTTTAACACACATCAAGAGGGAAGTTACATCATAACCAGAGTCCAGAGGCCAGGATTTGTCTACATTCAAACCTATTACACAGCCACCTCTTGAGTGATTCTCTAAGTGAAATGTGCCATCAGAATGAGAGCTAAGATATGACTGAAAGATCTGCTTTTATTTCTGTCCTGCTCTGTCCATCATTAAAGATGTGCTGGCAGGATTTTTCTTAACTAAAATCTGAAAAAAATGTATCTTCTTACTTATGCCATAGTTGATGATAAGAGAACTCAGAAGGATAAAAATAGAGAACTAGGCTGACATGAAGTGTTGAAAGATTTAAAGAATAAAATAGGTCTGTGAAAAGTTCTTAGGGTACTAAGGCATCCTGATGGAAGCTGGGTTTAGTAGGCAAGGGTTCCTATCTGAATAATACATTTGAAACTGTAATAGAGGTCACAACAATAAAATTTATGATTTAGTATCCATTCATATTTTTCATTGATTTTATATTGAACCAGTATTTTTAGATGTTTTGAGCTCTCACATTGGGTTAGACAAAGTTCCTGATTCGGTGGAATCTGACCTATTGTTTACCTTTATTTCACTGGCTTGGTGCAGTTTCTCAATTTCAGAGTGTATTTTCTCATTACTCCATAATGAAATTTGTTCAACTTTCTTGCTCATTTCATTGATGAAGAGGTAAACCTGTAAACTAACAACGGCAAAATCCGACCGGAACTGGGTATACTTGACCTCAGATGCTGTCAAATTTTCAAAGTTTTTATTGTAGATATGTGTGCATACATATATTAGTGCTTTAACCAAACTTAGGTATAAAGTTCGGTGTTGCCAAATATGTCACCTTTTTATGCAGTCATCTCTACCATCTGTGCCATCTCCAGAAATTGTTCTGCCTTCCCAAGCTGAAGCTTTACAGCCCTTAAAGAGTAACACCCTGAGTTACTCAGTTTTCCATTACTACCACAAACCACTGCAGGTAATTAACTCATAAAGAGGAGTGCATCATTTTCTTTCATAGTTTTGGAGGTTCCAGTTCGTAATTGACTATTGGTGTTGATCTAAGCCTTGTGGGAGGCCGCTGGACATAGTGGAATTGTGTTTGCCTAGAAGCTGACTGCTTTTCTCAAGAGCCAGGTAGGAAAAATAACCAACCAACCAACCACAGGAGCAAACAAAAGACCCAAAGAAGGCAGAATCCCACAATTCCCTTTAAGATCTAAAGACGTCTCACAATGCTTTACCCGCTAAAGGTTCCTTTGCTCTCAATAATGTCACTCTGGGAACCAAGAATATAATGCATAGTCCTTTGAGGGACTTTTAAGATCCAGACTTGCCATCTTGCCCCTGGGCCTCCAATTTTTCTGTCTGCCCCACAATGAAAAAATGTGTTCATTCTATCCCTCAGCACCCCCAGATTCTCAAGTGTCCAAACACTGCTCATAAGTCCAAGTTCAAAGTCTCCTCTGAGCCTCACATCAGACACAGAGTTGAGTTCAGCAGAAATCAGACAGAAAGTTAGCTCCTTTGCAGCTCTAGCCTCGTGTCCACAGCTCCACGCCCTGTCTGGTGGGGGCTGCTTCAGGGCTCTGACCCAGCAGTGCACTGCCTGCCCTACCAGGTTTTCTTTTGAAATTGTTGTGAAAGCTGTCTTAACACCACAACTTTGCATCCCGCATGCCTGCAAAATCAGCACCAGGTGGCCAACGCTGAGGTCTGCTGCCAGCAGGAACTCTACCACTTGGACCACAGCTACAGTGGCTTCAGAGTGATTTGCCAGCCACGCATGGGGAAATGAATCCCTCTGTGGTTTTGTGCTTGCAGGGTACCACAGGATTCTTTTCTGAAAAAAAAAAAAAATCTCTTCCTTGGGAAGTCTTTGAAATAAGTTTAGATTTTCATCTCTCCAAGTTCAGTGTGGCCGCACAGTCACAGATTGGAGAGATGCCCTATAGGCACTTTTCTTTATTTCTCCGTTCAAAGCCCCACCCCACCCCTTTTTTTAAACAGTAACGTAAACCATACCTTCCTTGGCTATACCTTTTGCGTGTGTCCCTTTTCTCTCTCAACTGTAAGTTTTCTTCTGTTCTTCTCCTCTTTTCTCCTAATTGTCACTATAATTTTGGCAAAAAGCAAATGGCGGTACCCATGCTAACAATGGAATACTGTGTTGCCTTGAAATTTTCTGTGCCAACTAAACTAGTACATCACTGTTAAGCTTAGTCGTCTCCAAAGTATCAGGGAATGGGGAAAATGCATTCAGACTCTTTACCACAGCCTAAGAAGGGAGGCCTATCCAGTTCCTCCTAGAGTCCTAATGTCCACATGAAACTTCATCAACTTAACCTTTACTGTCCATATATCTATCAACATTCTGGTCCTCCCCGGATTTCTCATTAATTTCTGCTTAAGCATTAAAGGTTTTCTCTAATCTGTTCCTCCAAACTGTTCCAAAATTTTCTCTGTGACTGGTATACACTAGTGACAAAGACTGTCCCACTCCTGGTTGCCAATTTTCTATATAAATTGGCTTTCTTTTGCTACAATGATATATCTAATATAATTGATTTACAAAATAGAAAGATTTATTTTTGCTCACAGTTTTTGATCCAGTTCGTGATTTATTGGCTCTGGTAATTTGGGGTTGAGGTAAGACCACACATATTGACAGAAAAGCAAGACAACGCAAAGCCACTCATGTTGTGGCCAAGAAGTGAGGAGAACAAGGAAGATCCTACGGTGCTGAAGTCTTCTTGACAGCCCTGCCCACAGTGACAAAGACTGTCCACCAACCTGCACCACCCAAGAGTTCCACCACCTCCCAACAGTGCCATGCGGGGGGCCAGACATTTAATACGTGGGCCTTTGGGAGACGTTCTATATCCAGCCTATCCTCCAACTGCTGAAGGCAACTGTTCTATTTCCTATGTTTATGAATTTAAGTTTTCTAGGCATATCATATAATTATCCACTTTTTGTCTAATAACATGCCAGCCTTTCCCTTCTTTTTAAGGTTAGATCTCTTTTATTTCTTGCTTTCTCTCCATGTGTATATGCATCTCAGATTCTGTACATCCTTTCATCAGTGGATCCTAAGATTGTTTACATGTTTTGACTGATAAAATAATACAGCTGTAAACATAGGTGTGTATCTGTTTGAGTCTCTTTCGGTTACTTTAAGTGTATTCCCAAAGGATGAAACAAATGGTAATTCTGTTTTTAATTTTAAAAGATTTTGAGAAATCACCATATAGTTTTTCATGAAAACTCCCTCACGTTGACTCCCTGTGCTATTTGGACTATATTAAATTGTCTTGGAATCATGAGATGGAGAAATGGCAGTGACAGTGTGACAGTGCCGTATGCAGTGAGTCTGATGCTCCCAGTGTGTAACGATGTAACCCATAGTTTCGTCCCATGGGCCATGATGGCTTACAAATGACATGCTTTCTTTGCTACCCAAAAAATACGTTGAGTAAAGGGGCGTGTTTAAGTTTTCACTGACTTTCAACATGATGGAATGTTAGCGTTATAAGGCGTCAAATCTAATGACATAATGTCAGCATTCAAAAGTGCACTATTTTTAAGTTCAGGTCCTTTTGTTGGCTTCCAGAAACATTAGAGCATGTTAAACAATAGGATATGATTGTTAGGATTTTTGTCTCTAACGTGTCTTAGGTTCCAAAACCTCCAGCATCAGACAGAAGTTGTTTGTCATCATTTCAGTGCTGGTGGCCTCTGTTTCTGCCTTCCAAAGCTTCACTGGACGTTGATTTGTGGATGGGTACAGTTTAGTCTTGAGATGTGTGCATGTTTGTGAGTGTGTATCTGTGCAACAGTTGGTCAGTTGTTTTTCTTTTCATGGGATATTCTATCTCCAAATGATGATGCTTGAAGAACCTTCCTCTTGCTTTAGGTCTGTTATAGTAACTGTTGGAGAAGCATGAAAATTTCATGGCTACTACAAAAGAACTATATAGCTGCCTACTTTTGCTGCAGGCCTTGCTATAGTCAGGGCACACTGGCCACCAATGTCTGAGGGTATGTCAGTTATGGTGTGGCCAAGACTGGTTCCCAAAGGGTATTATGGGTATCTTTCATAGGTTTTCATATAGGTTAATGTGTCCTGCATCAGAACTCTGTCTGACTTTCCTGGTAAACATCAGTTCGGCAGCCATATGCTGAGGTGACCCAGAGTGAACCAGTTGTTGTGTGTTCTCCTTGGGAATCCTGTCACTCATCAGGATTTGGCAGAAGTAATGGGGTAGTCATTACCCTGATGAAGTCACATGACAAAAGAACTCCTTCTAGCCAACTCAAGGACAGATTCTTCTGCAGGCCTCAAAGCTGCTATACCATGAGAAGTTGGTGTGAGAAGATCACATGGCTAGGAAGGGGCAGCCTGAAGAGAAGAGAGTGGACTTGGCTGCAAGCCAGCAAACAAATGAAGACGTCAGCTAGTTCAAAGACCACAGAAGACGAAAAGAAATTGTGAGCTTGGAAGAGGACTACAAGTTCAGATACACTGATCGCAGCCCTCAGCAAAGGACCTAGTAAAGCCATGCCAGGACCCCTGACTCTTGGACGATGAAACGTAACAAATTTGTGCTTTTGCAAAATTTTGGTATTTGTGGCAGTCTATCACTCAGCAAATGAAACAAATATAATTAGTCACGCTCTTAGTATTATTTTCTTATTCCTTACTTTTTAATGTCATGTTTGTATGGATGTTTAGTTTTTTTTTTTTACTTCCGTCTTCTGTGTATTCTGACTAATGAAATGACCAACCCAGATGCCCTCATTCCTCACCTGAAGGAGAGGCACGTGACCTCAGTGAAGGCGATCAGATGGTTTGTCTCTGGTGATTAAATCCTGAGAAGAATGGCAAAGAATTTGGCATATTTGGAGTTGATTCATACAAGCAATGTTGCCGTGAAACATCTTTGTTACCATTTATGAAGAGTTTCTTTTCTTTGCCAGTCCCTAGTCTTCAACTTTCTTTTTCAGTCTAAGACCCCAACTGGATTCCTCGAATAAATTCCACCGCTGCTTAAATTAACCAGTGCCTAATTATTTTGATTGTATTCAGTGGGTTCAAGTCAATACATAGACCTCAGTCAAAATACTCCCTTTGTCTCCTTGAATGTCTTCTTTCTAAAACGTCTTTCTCATTGCTGTGTTGTTCTACAAGCAACCACGGTTTTAAGGACAATTCTAATCATTGAAATGATTGGATTTTGCAACCAGGACACTGGAAATGAAACATGAGACTTGTCAAATAGCTCTCTTAATTTTAAGTAGGATCCTAGTTTTGCTTGGGTCTTAGAAAGAAGTTCCTCAAAAAGGCTAAAGAACAAAGTGTACATTGTGTTTAGAGATTTCTTTGTTAAAAAGGGGGAGAGGTACAGAATGGATCCCGGCGGTAGGTTTTCTAATTTCTTAGAAAGATCAGTTGGAAGTGAAGGTTTTCTGGTTTTCTTGATTTTCAAAGTTCATTGTGTAAAGATAACTATTTTCTGGCCTGAACGATCAAAGACAAGAAGGGGGATCCTGAAGCAAATGACAACTCTGGGATGAAATTGAAAATAAGAATTTAAAAGTTGAGAGAACTGTAATTCCACTAGTGGAATTTTGATTTTCTATTCCCTTCTTAATATACAGATCCTCTCTCCTTCATGGTAAAAGTCTTGATGAACACTTTTGTGAAGTTTTTCCTCTCTTATATTTATTCGTCATATATTCCACACAAAGAAGAACACCAGAAAGTTAAAATGAGGCTGTTAGTGTTTTTCTTGCAGTATTCTGGCATTACGTGAACTATTTTTTTTTTTGTTTGTTTGTTTAATATGCTGGATTGTAACTGAGGAATTCCCAGTGTAGTCTTGGCCATATTAACACTGCTCTGAAAAATACCCTGCTAATGTTTTTATGAGATCTCAAAGGAAAATTTAAACATTCAATACTGTTAACATTGGGAACAAATTTGAGGCAATGTTTGTGTCTGTGAGGGGAACAGATTATGTTTAAGGGAAGGATGTAGAAAAAAACATAGAAAACCAGTAGCTAGAGGTTAGATTTTGTAAAATTTGAATGGATTAATCTTTCTCCTAGGATCAGTTTTTACTGCATTATAAATTTTTCTGTTTTCAGTGTTCCTGTGACCAAAACATAGTTGAGGTTTTTTGGTAGGATTTCTAGAAGAAATGAGCTGATTTTTAAAAATAATATTTCCTTTAAAATGTAAAACTGAACATTATCCTTTATAAAATATCCTTCCCTTTCACCCAGGTTTTAGGTAGATTAAAAAGAAATCATAATTCTGTAAGCATTAAGATTTCAGATGGGCAGTCCCTGACTTTGCTGTCAGATGATTTGTTCACAGAAAACTCAGTGTTCTTTCCTATCTTATTTTACCAACAGAGATTTGAGTCTTGAGCACATACTGTGTGTGTCACCCCCTGAGACCCCCACCCCAGCCATCATCTCCTGTCCTCATTAACTAGTTAAGTTCTTACCTTCCACCATGTTTGAAGGTTGACACGAATTTTATAATTAACTGTGTGAACAAAACAAGTTATGACGACACGTACCGCTTTTGACATACTCCAGTATGTTGCCTCGTGCTGGCTGAAGAAACCCAGTGAAACCTAACCCCCATTTTTTCTTCAACTGTCCTCACACCCTGTTCCAAGATACAGTCAAGCTCAATAGGAACTGGCACGTTGGGATTTGTGGAGTATCTCCTTGCCACATATCAGGGCTGAGATTTTTAAAATCTGTCAGCACAGAATTAGAAGGATTTGGGTTTCGAAATGATATTTACACTCTGTCTTCAGTGCTCGACCTGCAACACAATTATCCCTTACCCTTGTCCCGTTGGTAGGCTACAGAGAATGAAGGGATCTTTCCTCGCTGCACATGGACGGGGCAGCAGTCGCTGAGCGTGTAGATCTGGAGGTGCTACTTTAAAACGCTGCTTCCTGTTTTGACCTCAGAATGAGAAGCATTAGAATGAAACCTCAGTGAGGAATCCCTCCATGTATTTTCCAGTGAATTACGGATGTGGACTCTAACCATGCCACAGAGACCATCTTTTACTATTTGGGAGGGGGGTGCTTCACTGATGATACATCTGCCAAACTCCTTTTTTCTTCAGGAATCGATAGATACCCATTTATTTATTCATTTTGCCAAAATTTTAAAAAAAATTAAAAAAAAAATTTGCTACCGTAAGTCCTGGCTGCCTTTCTAGAACCACCATCCAAAAATACTTACTTTGAACCCATCTTCATAAACTATGATGTCCCCCTCAAGCGAACTTGTGACTTGGACTCTTCTGGACTGGCCTTTGTTGAAAGCATGGAGCCCTAACTCTCCACATTATCTTTGTGCTAGGTGCCTGTGTCTTCAGTACCACAGAAAGAGTTCTGAGAAAAGACTCAAAATTCTCTATTTCCCTTGTGGAGTAGGCTGTAATCCTCATGCATCTTGATTCAGTGTGTGAAAGGTTTAAGGTATAGAGCGAGTCAGTAATATCTGAACTGCACTAATGCTTTCTGAGGGACTATGTTGATTTTTTTCTTCAAGATCGTTGACAAAATTTATTTTTCTAAAAGTTAATTTCCTCCTGTGTTTATGCCTACTTTAATACTTTCTTTGAAGTAGCCATTTCCAGCGGGAATTTAGCATTGCTTTTTTTTATTAGACAAGAGGACTTCATTATTTGCTCAGAGTACTTTTTTAGAGGAATATGCACCGACTTGAGAGAACATCTACATATTTATTCTGGGCATGAAAAAAGTATAAAACAGGTTATGTGTGAAATGTGTGCATGTGTATGCACGTGTGTATCAAACTCTACCCTGTGTAAAAGACTGCCAGTGTTTAATCTCCTTAGGAACAAGAGCAGTTAATCTGTACTATTGCTTACGAAAATCTCAAGACCTGGGATTGTCTCAGCCCTTGGTACCATTTGGAAACCATCACTGGCCCACGAGGATTCAGACATGGTCTCCTGCCAACCAATTTGGCAAGTTTTGCCAGGCTGGTTTTATTGTTCCTTGCTCTTCCCTTTGCTTTCCCGATAATTTTTCCTGGATTAAAGGTTTGGGCAGCCTCTTCTGCTACATGCTTATCTTTTTCTTCCTATTTTCAAAAAAATAAAATCATCCTGTGTCACTAAGACAAGTCTTGTAGTGTAGACCTCCACACCCAACTAGCTCTGCCATTCTGCAGAAGTACAGACGCTGCTGTGACCTTTAGACATAGTAATGCCGTAGACACCACAGTGAGGAAAACATGCTATCCCAAGGGGAGGAGATTGCAGACTTTCATCTTTATTCCAACACAAGTGTTGGTGAGAAAGCACACTGCAGGGAAAATAAAACAAGTGAATGAAGATTCATGCTTCCAGGCAGTGTCCATGGGGGGAGTGCTTGGAGCTGATTGGACCCACTATGACCAAGTGTCGTTAGCAGTTCTTCAAAGGAGGAGTAAAGACTCAAGAAAGCATGGCATGCTCTCGTGTGTCGTCATGAAACATCAGAACACTAAAGACGGGTCATTAAATTAATACTTAAGAAACTAACATTTCTCAGTACTTTCCTGCAAAGCACACGTTACTCTGTGCAAGTTAGTGGAAATTGACAGTGGCCTTGAGATCTCCTATAGGTTGACAGCGCAGTCCTGGGTGTCACAGAAGGTGGTCATGGCTGGCATGCAGTGTGATGACTCCTTTGATTGCCTAATTCGAGTGGGACCTTCTCTGCTTAGCACTCTGATCAGTTGCTCTTTTACTAGCGGTTTTGATCGCACATATAAGTAAACAAACGTATTTATCACTTCTGGGATCGGCAAGGGCTAATAATGTGGGTGCTGCGTGCATTTTAGTTGAACTTTGATGACAGACAAATGCTACATTAACTAGGAATGGCTTGACTGCTTCAGAGCTCAGCTAGGAAAGTAAAGCAACGGTCATTATCACTATTGCTACCATAATGGTTGAAGGAATGACACATGCTATCTCTGTCATCCATATATTCTGACTCTGTCATCTGTTCTAGGCTGAATTTCTAAGGAAAGTGGGGTGTGTGTATGGGTGTGCACACATGCGCGCATGCATGCCTGTGTGTATGTGCATACTCACATACAAACTGCTATTTGCTTTCAAGAGAATTTTAATGTCACCTTTTGATGAAATTTATTTTGAAGCTTATTTCAGACAGTAGTGAGAAAAACCAACCAGCTGCTGAGCACAAAATCTATTCCTGTACTATATATCATATTTTACGTGTTATTCTACTTAAAATAAGCACTTTTCATACAGTTACCTTGAATTGTTTTGCCTAATATATGTTGTATATTCAGATATGCTTTGCAAAACTCATATATTTAGCTAAATCCCTGAATGGACTAAAATGTGTTCAATTTTATGCTATACACATACAATATTTTTAAATAAGCATTGAAATACGTTTAATCTGTTCTTGGACTTTATTCATGTTACTTACTGTTCTTTTCTGTGTCGTCATTTCTGCCCTTTGCTGATCATCTACAAAAAATTGTATGCACTGATCGTTTCTCATACCCTACTCATTTCTTAATTTTTAGAAATGTTGTTTCTTAGTTATTTGTTGCTGTGACAGAGTACCTGACACCCGCAATTTAAGGAAGGAAAGATTTCTTTAGCTCACAGTCTCGAAGGTTTTCTACTGCCCATTTATAGGCATCCAGCAGTAGTGGAAGCACAAGGCAGAGGCTGCAGAGCTGCTCACCCCACTGCAGACAGAAACCAAGAGAATACAGGAGAAAGCCAATGTCTGTGACCTCAGGCGAGGCCGGAGCCTTCCCAGGTGGAGCTGTAACACTGTCTCTTCTTTCTTCCTTTCTTCAGTTCAAGCTGCCAGTTGAGCCCCCCACAATACAAAGGTTTCGGTACAGGTCAACTAAAGGTCTAGTAGGAGATCTCTCATAGCCCTCGTGTCACAGATACGAGAGGAGGCAGGGCCCGAAGAGAGTTCAGGGGAGCGAGATGCCAAGAAGCCAACAGCATTCCACTGCTTCAAGAAAAATTCACTGCTAGGGTTTGGGTCGTGAGGGTCCCCCAAAGGCCTCATGGTTTGGAGGTAGTAGGATAACTGTATTTTTAATTTTCTAAAACAAATAAAAAGGCAGCAGGATATTGAAGTTTCCTGTTAGGCTACTTGTCCCATTTGCTTCAATGCAATCAGCTTCTTCGTGAGCCTGGCATTAAAATGTTCCAAAATGGCCGTTGGTTCCCGGACATTAGACTCGGAAATGTACCTGGGTGTGCTGCTGCTGGTCTGAAGGCGCAGTCCTCCATGCTGGTGCCCGCAGTCAGCGGAGCATACGTCTATTCTTGCTTAAGAATTGTTTGATTACATAGCATTGTTTTGCTTTATTCTTTAATTAAGGCGGAATCCTTTGGGCATGGAAGCTTAGGGTGCCAAAGTGCTCACTGTCGTATTCACCATCGGTCCCTCCTTCGTCACTGTAGACCTTTGCACACACGTGTTCTCCACGTGCCTCTCTTTACTTCCCTGGCAGAGAGATGGAGCGGCGGACCTGTACCCCAAAGTGACTTACGCTGAGTGAGGGTCAGTCCTTGCTTCACGCTTTGTCCCTGAACTGCAAAAACACGCCTTGGGGATACCAGGGCCACCAGATACCTAGGGGCTATTACTGAAGAAATAATAGGGCTGAAAGCTGGCTCTACTGCACAGGACATAACAGGCTCTCCCCGAACTGTGCCCCTCCTGGGAGCCTTCTAAGCCAGGGAGGAAGGGAATGTCATGGTTATGTTGAATTCATTTCTCTGAATAATTTAGAGCTGTGTTGCCCCAAGTGACGTAAGGTTTTGTAAATCTAAGTTTAAGTGAATGTAAATTGAGTTTTTCCGTGTAGATCGGTGAGGTCAAAAATGTTTTCTGGAGCTGCTACCTGAAGAAATTCTCCTTTCCTGCTCAAGTGGGTAGGAAACTAAGGTTCATGGAAGCTGATGACAGTGTTTGGGGAAACGGGGAAAGCCAGCCTTGGCAGGAGGCAGACACCAGGACCAAAGAGAGATGAGGGACTAGCCGTTGCCCTTGGAGACAGCAGGGGTTGCTGCAGTCATCCTCGCCTATGGGACGTCCTGTAGGTGGTTTTGCTGTACCTACTTCCGTGGCCCCGACTCCTGGAGCTGGGCTATCACAACTCAGCAAATGGAGATGCCAAATAAGTGTCCAATACACACTTTATTTTGGAAACTAAAAGATAATTAGGTAAAACATCTCCTTAGTCATTTTTGTACCAGTTACACATTTGAAGTGTAATTGTTTATATACATTAATAAAGCATACTAAAATTTATTTCACCACTTTTATTTAATATTTACAGTATGGCTGCAAGAAAATTGAAATCACATGTGGCTCACATTGTATATCTGTGGGATAGTGTCACTCCAGACATTAAGCCATAAATGCATTTTATTGTTCAAGTCAATTTTAATAACACTTCCAACATAAGGATTTATAATGATTGCTTGGCATAACATTTCTATTTAAACCTTCATGCTGCCCACTGGTGCTTAATATGGTGATGTTCATACAATTGTGTGCATGCTCACACTTCTCGTCCTAAACAATTGTTTTGCTCAAGTGCCACCAGAGATGCTAATGCACTACGCAAATTTCACTTCTCTGAGTCTTGATTTTCAAATCTGAAACATCCAATTCTTGGCTGAAAATTTTTTTTCCAGAGCTAAGTACCCGAGTCCAATTCCTCAGCACCACATAAGCTGGTTACCCCATAATGCCAGCACTCAGGAGGCTGAGACAAGAGGATTGCCATGAGCCCAAGGCCAGCCTGGGCTCCATAGTGAGTTCAGGACCAGTCTGGGCTGCAGAGAGAGACCTGTCTCAAAAAATTCACATTTTTATTAATATATATATTAATATATATATGGGGGTGATAAACAATGGCTACATTGAGCTTTAGTGTAGTGTTTTGTGCACATATATATCATGTCAACATTACAACCCCTCCCCTTCCCCCTTGGTTAAAATTTTTTATAAGTAAGTTATTTTCATTACTCTCAGTTCTAGAGATTGTTTTCTGTGTTTGGATAATTTTTACTTATTCATAAATTGATATTTTTGTTCTCATTTTGACCTATATTTTTTCTGTTACTTTTTTTCTTTTTCTTGATGCCATTTACTAACATAATCATTTATTTCCTTATACAGTAAAGAGTGAAAAATAAAACTAAGCAAACAATAAAATAAATTTTAAAATGTTGGCCGGTTAAAAGAAAGGGATTAATTTTTAAATGTTTGAGTGTAAGATTTTAAACTGTAGGTATAGAACTCATTATCAAGTATGTCATAAACAGGTTTTATTTGAAATCTTGTGCCCACCCATTCCATTTCTTAGTTTTCTGTTTAAGGAGAGCAAATATAAAAAGTTTATGAAAGTCTTTGGGCTATCAGTTTAATTGGTGGGAAGACCTCTACTTTCTGTCAAATTCATGGAGATGAAGGGAAACCAAATATTGCCATTAAAAATAAAACAGAAAAACTGAACACCTTATTGATTTATTTCTAAAGCCATAAGCTAAATAGATTTTCCTAATTATTGGTTTTATAGAATTAATTTTAAGGACATGTTTGGGATTAATTTTGACTTCTTACTTGGGGGGTAATGAATAACGATTGAATTGAGTATTTATGTCAGTGTCATTTGTAAAACAAGTCCTCCGTCACAATTTGTTGATCATTCTGAGTTTCTGGTACAGTTTCAATAAGCTAGTCATTGATCAGGGTGTCTTTTTTAAAGTTATAAATTACGTCAACTTCAGTTTTTTCCCATTTTACTAATATGTATCTATTTGATACATAATGTTTACATTGAACTTGAGTATTTTGTGCACATATAAATCATATAAGAGTTACAAACTCTTCTCCTCTCTGCTTTTCGAACCTCGCATACTTCCCCCCCTCCCCTAAACTACCATTATCCCCCCTTTGGTTCTATGAAATGACTGTATTCTGGGTTTCTCATTTTACAGAAACCATTCTGTGTCTGAATCACATCTCTGAGCATGATGGTTTCAAGTTGCAGCCATTTACCGACAAAAGCCTCCAAAGTATCTGTCTTTTTAGGCGAGTAGTACTCCATTGTGTACATATGCCACAATTTTGTATCCATTGGCCTGTTGAAGGATATTTTGGTGTCTTCCACATTTTAGTTACTGATCAGAGTGTCTTTAGAGTTAGTTAGTAGATAAAGAACTTTCTATGGGAAAAAAAGGAAACTATATGGCTAAATCGTGTGCTTTTCAATCTATCACTATTACATAGCTCTTGTAAAAATATTTGTACCTTTGACTACAGAAAGTTTTTAACTCCACTAGTAGCGTTTAACGGTTTTTAATTTCAGCCCCATATCATGAAGCTCTCACTGGTTGCATCCTACTGTAGTAGATGCTTACTAGGAGACCCTCTCACCTTCCTTTGGAACCAATATCAATGAGTATGTTGAAGAAGCTAGTCTGTGAACTTTGTCTTTGAATACTTTTCCCCGAAACAAGAATATCTTCCAAAATTATCCAAGCCAAGCAGAAAATGTGTAGCCTATGCGGATATCTTGAAACTGTGTGGCGCTTAACGGAACCCATGTAGAGAGAATCCATCCATCCACCCACTCATTCATTCATTTATTTATATTTTCACCCAACAGTTATCAGGCATGTATCAAAATGTGATTCTGTAGCAACAACAAGAAATTTTGGAAACATTCCTTTGGGGAGAATGGAAGGCTCCTATTAGTAACATCATACTTTATGAAGTTTACACTACAACTGAGTCATACACTTCTTTTTTTAAACTTTGTTTGTTTGTTTGTTTTTTATTTTGAGACAGAGTCTCACTTTGTAGTCCAGACTGGTCCTCAACTCACTAAGGTAGGCCATTCTCGCCTAAATAGAACTCATGACAATCCTCCTGTCTCAGAGCCATTTTGATACTTTACCACTGTATAAAATAAAATTATTTTATAATCATCAGTAATAAATAAACATTTTAAATTTTTTCTGTTAGATAAAATTTGCTACAGTATTCACCATTACAAAATATAAAACTGATCAGTTTTAAGTACATCCAAATGGTTATGTACCCATGAGGACTAAGTGTTGAATATTCCATCACGTCCCAAAATAAACTTACATCCATTAATAGTCAAACTTTACCTCCTTTTCTCACTGCCTGTGCAATCTGTTTTCTATCTGTATGGATTTACCTACAGCAAAAATTTCATAAAAATTCACTCAGACGGGATCTGGAGGAATGGCACAGCAGTTAAAAAGCATTTGCCTTGCAAACACAGAGCCCTGAGTTTGATTCCCCAGCACCACATATAGCCAGGCGTGGTGCTGCATGCCTGCAATCCCAGCACTCGGGAGGCTGAGGCAGGAGGATTGCCGTGAGTCCAAGGCCATCGTAGGCTACATAGTGAGTTCAAGACCAGCCTAAACTCTGGACTTCAGAGTAAGACCCTGTCTCAAAAGAAAGAAAGAAAGAAAATTCAGTCAAATGATATGTAGCCTTTTGTACCTTTTCTTTCGCTGAGCATTGTAGTGTCAAGATTCATCCATGTTATAGTATATATATGCACTTCATTTTTCGTGATTGAATAATATTCCATGATATCGATAAACTACATTTTGCCTGTCCAATTATCAGTTGATGGATATTTGTGTTGTTTTAGCTTCTTTGGTTGTCATAACTAGTTCTGCTATGAACATTTGTGCAGAGTTTTTTGTATGAAAACATGTTTTAGATTTTCTTGGATTTAATTAGCAGTGGAATTGATGGGTCATACAGTAACTCTATGCATAACAATTTAACAAACCACAAAAATGTTTTCCCCAAAAGTAACATCATTGTATTTTTATAGTGATATGTATGAGAGTTCTAGTTTGTTCACATCCATCCCAATAGCTCTATTTTCTGTTTTTGTGATTATAGCCATCCTAATAACTGTGACACATTAAATTTATTCTTTAATTTAGAAACAGTGACTAACTCCTCAAAAAAACTTAAAATATTTTATGTGGAGTAAGATTTGCATTTTTAGTAAAATTATTCAACTGTTCGGCTTGTATTAATTTGCCCATTTAAATATTAAAATCAAATAACTCTTTACAAATTCAAATAGAATGATACAGTTGAACCAACAAGTCAAATTTTGTGTTTGCAACCACATGCTGTTTTTCTTTATTAATATTCTTCTTTGGAAATGTGGAGATACATAGTAACATATAGACAAAAACAGAGCCTGAAATGAACTTGAATGATTAAAAGAAATAGGAACTTTGGGATTTTCCCCATTTTATTAGTATATATGAAACATATTTACAGTGAACTTGATTATTTTGTTCACGTATATATCGCATCAATTTTACAATCGCTTCCCATTTTTGACCCTCCCATACCTGCCCCATTCCCCCGTAACTCCCACTGTCGCACTCATTTGGTTCTAAAGAATACCTGTATTCTGGGTTTCCCAAATCAGAGAAACCAGGCAATACTAAACAAATTTAATCCTCTGTGTCTGACACCACCACTACTCAAGCCGCTTACTCTGTAGCTCAGCCTCCCACCCCTAGAATGGGCTGCAGTGGCCACATCCTGATGCCTCTTCTCTGGGGAAATACGAACTTTAAAAACATATAATTTAGTTCTTGTATGTCTTGAGCCAACTAAAGACGTGGAAAGGTTACAAATTGTTGGATAAATAAAAAGATATTTTTAAGGCTTCTAAGTTGAGGATCAATAACTTGTACCATCGTTTAGAATTTAAATAACTTGAAATTTTGAGGAACAGGAATTTTCTGTTACAGGCATTGTTTAGAATTATCCATATCATGTTTTTTTAAAGACAAACTAAACTTTGTTCAATTTCATCAATGATTCTAAGTTTTTGGTATGTATTGAATTCCCTTATTATCTCTACCTCTTGGCCTACTGCACTACATTAAATTTGAAGTCTTTTGTTTCCAAATAGAATGCTTACTGTTTACGTGGAAAATATGTTGGCTTTGAAGAAACAAAGATGTTTCTGCTTTGGTTTCCAATTAAGCAGTAGTTCTTCAGCCAAGTGTCTTAACTCACCCTTTCGCCAGAGTGCAGTAGGAGAGGGGATTAGTGGACAAGAAACAGAATCTCAGGGAAAAGCGCTGAATTTATATACACAACCTCAGCGTGAGCCAGCACTATTCCCTGGGTAATAAGGAAAACAGTGTGCAAAACATTTTCTAGAAAGCAAACTGTATTTGTTATCTCTTACTACATAACAGACTAGCCCCAACCTTAGCTGCTTAAAATATCAGTAAACCTTTTTTTGTTTCCTGAAGTTTTCAGCATCCAGGATGTTGGAAACTTCTGGGCTAAGTGGACGTGGCTGGATCCTGTCTCAGGCCACTCCCTCCGCGCCAGCGCAGTGGGCATCTGACTGTTGGCTTGGGGCTGGAAGAGCTGCTTTCTGCTCGAGTGGTCCTCGGTAGGAGTTTTGTCTCTAAAGGCCTCTGTTGGTTACCCAGACCAAAGCTGTTGCACCGCGTGAAAGGACTGTACAAACACGGGCGAGCCCCGCGGCAGTGTGATGGATCAGCAGGGTCCCGCGGGAGGCCCACTACTGTGCAAACCCCCCGCCCAGACTTGAACTCCCACACTAGAATATTTATCTATTAGAAGATACTAATTTTTCTAGAATGTTGCTCATTACTACCTTCGAATTTCTGACTTTAAAATGAGACTCCCAGGTGTTGCTTTACACGTGCTGTGCTGGCTCTACTTAGTAATTGGAGTTAATCCATTTACCATATCTTTTAATCAAGGGAGGAGGCCTGTATTAGCTTTTCATTGTTATAATGAAATACCTGGAGCGGACTCTTTTATTCAAGAAAAAAATGGTTTTTTTCAGCTCATAATGTTGATTTTTAGAACTCCAGAGATGATGTTGCTTGTGAGAACTCCTCTTGTCTGTCACAGCATGCTGATAGCGTGTGTGCAGCCTGAGTGTCACCGTGTGCTCTCTCCCTCGCTTTATAAAACCACCAGGGCTCAGTCACAGGAGCTGTATCCTAATCACCTCATCAAATAGAACCACTTCCACAAAGTCCCACCTCTATGCGTTTTGGTTAGAATAAGTTTCTACCCCCATAATACCATGTACTTACAACTTCGGAGTTGAAATTCCCTGCATAAGTTTGGGAGAAAAAAACATACTCAAACCGTAACAATACCTATCATGCGATTCTCCATTTTTTCCTTCAGAAGATAGTTTTAAAAAGAGTCAGGTGAACTTTCTTAGAGAAAATGGGAAGAATAGAGATGCAAAGATACGTATTTCTAACTTTTCTTTCATAACAGTTTAAATCTTACCATTTCATAGTTAGCCTTCTGGAGAATTGTTTCCTCGGGAGAAAAAGAAAAAAAAAATCTATCAATAGAAGAAAGTCTCCTTCCAAATCTCCATGACTTGTGATGTCTGTGTGAACCTAGAAATTGGGTAGAATACTAAAGCCTGTAATTTTTTTCATAAACTGAGATATTATGTTGAGCTTTATATGTGTCCTTTAGTATTTTTCCTGGACAGGTCTTTCCTTCTCTTCATATAATCGAGAGACAGTGTTATGAATGATGAGAGGTTGTGTTTTAAAACTTTGAGGTCGGACCCAGCGGCTTTCTTCTTACATTAGAGTTGCCCTGCAAGGAAATTCAAGGGATCACATCTGAGGGACTCAGGTGCATGTGTGAATAACATATATCGTAGCTTGCTTCGGAGGTAATTATTCTGAAACAAAATTGGATTGGATTTTGGTCCCAAACACTAACAATGCGCTTGAGGTATAATCGTATTTCATTCTCTTACTGCAGATTCGCCACAACTTAACAAATACGAGGAATAAAAATACTGAACTTCAAGAAATTACAGGGGAATTTAACAGAGTCATAGTTTTAGCAAAAATAGTTAACTTACCACATTACCACAAAAATATGTAGACAACAAATTAGTTGCGGTGAACACAATCAAAAAAGATTAAATATCTAAGTAGGTGTGGAGTTAGGTGAGTGGATGGTTAGCCGGAAGAAATGGATGATGGATGTCTCTAGAGAACGCATCTTCTATTTTCCCACTGTGGGCCAAATACAGAGGTGAAACATGTATTAGACCTCAAAATTTTATGTAGTTCAAAAACATAAAAAGTATAAACACTAATGACAAAAGAAGGAAAATCCAGACACCTTAAAAATCCAAGCAAATCTCAAATATTTCTTAGATCACAAAAGAAGCCATAAAATGTACAGAAAGCAAATACTGGGCAGAATTCATTCCTTTTGATTCTAAAATTAATTTTGAAAAGAAATACCTCAGTACATCCCTGGCAATTTTGAAAAAGGAATTGAATACTGGAAGAACTGTAGCTACTAGATTTTAAAATACAGGATAAGGTTACAGTCATCAAGACAAATAGATAATAGAGAAGACTAAGTGAGTGGGACCATAAACAGAGGCAGATGATTTTGACATTTATTTTTTGATAACAGTATTGATTTCTTATCATTGAGGAAAGATATTAATTAACAAGTAGTATGGAATAACTGGGCATATGCTTTCTAATTCAAAATACATTCCAGATGGAAGCAGTTATTACATATAAAAAGAGACTATATTCTTAAAGTATATATAATGTTTTTAAAATCTTAGCAGAAGAAATCTTTCTAATAAGAGCATAAAATTCAGATTTATGAAGAAAAGATGAGTATCTTTATAGCAAATGCATCAGTAAATAAATATGTTGGGAAGAAAATTACAAGGTGTAGATAAAGAAATGACTGCAGATAATTTTAGCAAAAATCGAACTAAGAATGTATTTGAATTTCTCAATATCATAGACAAGAATAAACAGCTCAGGACAAACAGAGCATAGCACATGAACAGAAAATTTATAAATGAAAAATAAATAAGTACTTACCACAGAAAAAGTGTCTAGTGTAGCTCATAAGCAAAACAAAAGAAATGTGTAAGTACAAATCATTTTAAAAATCTAGTATTTTAAGTCCATGAAACAACAAATAATCAAACCTAAAAACACTGAGTGTGAATGTATTGGTCAAAGGCTCTTGATTTTGAGGGTAGAAAGTCCTGATGACTTGTTCTGGGAAACCTGAAGATACTTATCAGAAGTTTTGATATGAATATTCTTTGACCACAGTGTTAGCACTAATAGGACTTTAACCCAAGGAAGTTTTATTTGCAGAAGTTCACCAGCCTATTTGCATAGTAGCGCTGTTGTAGCCTAGTTCATACACCACCCCCGGCACAATTTAAAACAGATGAAGGACTGATCAGTGTCTAAATTACATCTTATAATGAAGAACTTAGAAAACCTTTTCAGAATAGGATCTTCATTTAAAGGAAAATAGCTCTAATGTGTAACTACACTTTGAACATCATGTTATAAAAATGTGAAATGCAGAAGTATGCTCACACGCATTTTGGCTTAGGGACATCGGCAACCCCCTCTATTACAAATGAATCGCAAAAAATACACAGCAGACGCCTTCTGAGAAAGGGACAAGGTTGGTTGAAGTGAGGGAGAACTCTTTTCCATTTTGTTTCTATCTGAATTGTACCAATTATCTAATCATTAATAATTATAACATAATCATTAGATTATTATATATCAATGGAAGTTACTTTGGCAATTTTTATGCAATTACTTTCTAAGGTTTATTTTTAGTTTTCTTCCATGTCTATGAAAACTAATCGATGTCAACAGTTTCAGTCAGTGAGCAAAACAATGCTGGAAGGATTGGCCAAACCTTGTGTTTAATCCCATGTGATCTGAACTCTTAGGAACTCCAGCTGCTTTAATATTTTTTCAGAGAGTTTGTGAATCTGCATATTCACCACTAATGCCCATGAAGCTACTGACTTCCAGATGATTCTTTTTAAGTGTCTATTCTCACTCCCATAAGAATAGAAATAGTTTCAATATATTTTGTTTTATAAATATTTAACTTATATTTGCTGAGGTTGAAAAAAGGCAATATTCCACAAGGATCCATTTTTGTAAATGTAAGGCATGAATGATTTTGCATAGTTACAGTATTTATGAAATATTGAGAATTTATGCATGTGAAATGTCTCGTAATGGACTATTATAGACTTAAGCTATTCTTTTTTTTAGGTCTCCAGTGTAAAATTCAAAGAGTAGAAGCCATATCAAATGAATATACTATTTTTCTTGTGCTATAGAGTTCTTAATCTTTACAAGAGTATTATTTGCTCAGCTAGATTTCTCTAAGACTTTTTAAAAATAGTTTTAATTTTTCCCTCATATAATTCAGCATTTAAAATGAGTCCTTCCATACTGCTGCTCTCATTGTTGTGCTACATACTAAGAATTTTTATACGCATAGTATTTAATTTGTTTATTTTATGTTGAGTGTGTTATTAAAATAGTAGGGAAATTCCTTGATATAGTTTGCATAAAGTCATATTTCAGTGCTGAAAATGAATGTCTAGGGCGTTATATGTGAATTGGAATGAGTCACTCACGTTTTCATAGGAAAAAGCTGCAGTTTTGGCCATACGTGAACTTCAGTCACCTGGATTATCTTCGTTTCTTTGTTCATTTGCATGTACTTAAATCGGGATGGTTATTCAGCTGTTCTTAATCTAATTGCAGGAGAGTCAGCACAGATCAGAATTCTCTACAAGCTCCCCTTTTAGACAAATTTACCCAATGTACCCAGGGCTTGGCGATGTTCCCCTGATTCCTTTAGGTGATATGAAAGGGAAGCTTAACGTCTTTGCCATTTCGGGATCTGACAGGCGAAAACCTAGTATTCTTTTTCTGCCCCTCTGAATTTCACCTGCTCGCCCATGCTTATAAAAATGAAATAAAAGTCAGTCCTTGCTCTTGCAGAAACAATTGTCAGTTTTATGAGGAAAACAATGAATATGTCATGCTGGATTTGGCAGCCGGCAAGAGCGGGGAGTATATAAATTGTCTTCGTGGGTGCCAAATGTTCTGCACCAGAATTGTTTATATTAGTGAATTCCTCTGGTTATAACGTATGCAAATTGTGTTTTTTCCCTAGACTGTGCTTTATGGTGGAAAGGGGGGCTGAGGAATATATATTAAATCTGAAATGGTCTCATGCTTAAATACCGCAGTGTGGTAGACTGTTAATCTTCAAAACAGACAGTGAACATACCTACCTGCTTTACTGCCATCAGCATATGTCTGCCTACAATTATGCTGGCTTGTACCTTAGGATGAGCTAAGGATGCAAGAGCTGTCTCACTTCAGAGAAGTTGGTGTTTATATTTTGGGTTCTAAAAAGAAGGTATTAGGGAAGAAAGTCATGTAGATTTGCCTACCCATATTTGTAACTGTGAAATTAAGAACAGCTATCTGTTCAAGAAATAGGAGTGTTGTTAATTGTGTCTAAACAGCTGTTTCATTGTACCTTGGCACATATGAGATGGTTGGGGGAAAATTCCTAAGAAGACTCGTAACAGGATATGAGGCTGTTCCCAGTTACCTAGTGGTGAGATGTACAGGTGGCGCCGAGTGACTTTATTGTAGCCAGCTTTCTGGTGACCCAGGATTTATGGCTGAGACACTAATAGATTTTGCAAGTAAAATGAGAGCCGCCTTTAAGCTAAGGATAAAGGGTAATATTTTGACTTGTACAATTGAGATTCTAATCTCAGTCATTTACATTTTCCTTATTTGTTGAGAAACGAAGAGGAATAATTGTTTAGCAAAATGTGGATTGTAATAAACCTGGTCTCCAAACTCATGTATGTGTACAAGAAATGTCACTGTAATTGTGTTTCCTTTTTCTTCCTGTGGACAGCTGGGGCCTCCTAGAGAGATCATAAATCCAAGTTTTCCCAGTTCAAGTTACAACTTTTTTTCCTGGCCCATTCCCTTCCCTTTCAAAAGTGTCATGCTACCTGAACCCCACCACAACAACTTTTCCCTGGATCTGTTAAGGTGGGACGACCTTAACCCTTTAGTGAGAAGAGCCTTGGGGATCAAAGATGCACAGAGAAAAGTGTAACTGTCAATACTTTAAATTATTATCCCCTTTAAAACATTTAAAGATTTTCTTTGCCTAGTTCTAGCTCTCCAAGGGCGTCTGTAATGTGCTAATATACGTAACAGAGACGGGAATTGTTGGCTGGTGGAGTAGCAAGCTTTTTTTTGGATAATGTAGTATTTTATTGGGGAGGACTTGATATGCTTTGGGGAGGATCATTAATTTTTATGAGATCATTAGTTTACTTATTATTCAATAAATTTAACTTCTCTACACAAATACCTGCAGTAAAAATACTCTCTGTGATCAAAATGTGTTCTGCTCTGAAGTGAGCCTGGTATAGAAATAGCTGGTTAGAACAGGAACGAGGAAATGGACAAGGTCAAAGGAGTTTGGACAAGTTGCTGGAAACAGAAATCGCCTGTGCAGAACAAAGAAATAATCCCCCTAGGGGATTTGGTTCAGGAACTTATAACACATCACCCCCTCTTGAAGGGACGGAGTGCAACCTTGAGCTGCCCTCATTTATCTTTCCTCGATTGCCAAAGCATTAACACACATTAACAGTAATTATCTGCTTGAATTATATTTTTGACCAAGGTTTAGCTATAATGGTCACCATATTGACCAAATTTAGAGCCATGTAAATCATTTAATTTCTATCTATTTAGATTCTACTTAGATGCACACCTACATGTTGTCATGCACCATGTAATCATATTCTGGTCACTGACGAACCACAGATACGTTGGTGGTCCGACAAAATTATGACAGCTGAAAAATTCCAATCACTGAGTATTTTTAAGCATATTACTTGTATGTTTAAATATACCTAGCTGCACAAATGACATATTTGCCTGCAATATTCAGTACTCTGCGTCACTGTGAAGGCTTGTAACAGCCATTTTCCATACACCTGCGTATGTAGAAGGCAACAACCTTGAGATATATGAAGATACGTTGATGTTTACATAATGATTAAATTGTCTGACCACATTTCTTAGGACTTACCTCTGTCATTAAGTGACACGTGACTGCATATACATGTATATATGTGTGTGTGCATAGTTTGTGCATGGAATTCTAGCTGCAAATATAGAATTAGAATTGTATAGACTAATGACTTTGAACTCCAATGGCCTGGCTCCGCGACCGCCTTTCCTGGACCTTTGGACTTCGCCTCCTCTCTAACCAGGGCTTGGAGCAGGGGAGGGGGAGGAATGGCTACCCGTCTCTTTCTGATTTCAAGGTTCTGCAGAATGTGTATCATTCTTACTTTATTTTTTGTGTTCTCGGAGCCATTTTCTTAAATCACAGGCCGAATACTTCCATAGAAGCCACTGGTAGATTCTCACGGTGTTAAAAATGAAGGTCTCCTACCAGGGTACTCGTGGCCTTCTCTAATGAGACACTGTCATGGCTTCTCTCCTTTTTCTGTGTCGTCTCTTCCAGGCCAACCAGGCCCCTTGTTTCCCACACCTGTGCCTTTCTCATGCTCTTCTTGCGTTGTCTGCTTTTTCAGTTTCATTGGAATCTCATCTTTCCCCAGGCCCTTGCTGATCATAATAATCAATATTTTTCTTTTTTTGTAAGTACATTGGATTTTCCTTTGAACATTTTCCTATCAGTAGCCTGCGTAGAACTCTGACTAGCTGATGTGGCACATGGCAATTATAATTCCTAGAATAGGGAGAACAGATTGTTCTTGTCTTTCCTAGCACCGAGCATAAATTTTAATACACAGTAAGGCTTAATAAATACAACCAAAATCAGTGCAAAAATTAACACCCAGCTAAAGGAACTGCTGAAACTTTGAAAAGACTGATGAGGATCAATATTTTTGATGATGGTAAATATCTAGACACAGTATTTCTCAAAGTGAGTCTTCATCTTATCAATCAACTAATCTGTTCATGGATTACCTAATAATATGTGACAAAAACGTGTTAAAATGTGTCAATGCCTACTAAAAATTTTAAATGTGATTTTAAATATAGTCTTCATAACAATTTGCTTACCCATGAAGTTCTGTTTTGCTTTTCAAGGCTAGGAAATTATTGCAAAGACTGCATTTGTTGTGTCCTCTCAGACAGCATTCAGTTAATGGTATAGTTTCTCCCTTACGTAACCAATTTCCTTCTGATTTTTTTAAATCCACTAATTTTCTCTCTCTCTTTGTTACTATTTGGGTGAGTCACATTCATTATTTTTAAGAAACAGAACAGCACCTCAAATACATTCTGTATAAATGTTGTGAGAAGAGTAATAATGGAAGTTCAACTCTGATTAATGTAAAAAAAAATTAAGAAGTGTTAAAAGGGACTCCAGTACAAATATAGAATATTTGTGTTGGAATAGTGTGATTGATTTATGCACACAGCCACAAAGAAAAGTTTGAACAAAAAGTAAGATGTTAATTATTCTCAATTTATGCATTTTTGTCCTTCGTCCAGTTGTAATAAATGTGTCACACAGTGACCCAAAGCCTTTGAAACTTTTTTGCAGTTTGCAAGCAAGACACAATGACCTTTTTGTTGAACCAATTAAGTTTCTCTGGAAAGTAAAGTAATACTTTCCTCATCAACGTTAATGCATTTTGTTGCAAAAGAATGGAGATTCATTGAAATCACAGCATTATAATTCACTTTGTACTCTTTTTTTAAAAATCAAGTAAATGTCATACTATGACTAAGATAGTTATAAAATCAGCTACAACTTTAATGACAAATTTTATTTTATATTCAGAGAGAAAATATAATGAGGTTTTGGCAACGTAACTCAACCAACTGGACACTCCTGGTATCTGCCAATACTGGGGAAAAGTAGTTACTATCCTGGAACAGTCTAACAAGATATTTTACTATTGATTGCGATACCTATGTACAGAATGTAAATCAGCACGTGGCACATGTGGACTACAAATATAAGGGAGAAACACAGCAAACTTTTGTCCTCATTCTTACTGGAGACCCAAACTCTAATAATATTGAGACTATTATTAATTTAGTTAACAATTATTTTAGAGTTCAGGGTATAGCCTGGAGAAGACTCCATGGGACTGAGAGCGCACAGGGCCATCTGCAGAAAGGTAGTCCTCCCTCTGCTGTGGACGCAAACGATGTGCCACGATCACCACCACTTCTCCACACAGATTCGGTGTTGCAGGTGGGAGCCAAAGCATTCCAACCATGAATGTCCTTGCTATGTGTTTTCTGGGTTTCCAGGATGGAGTTCTGTTTTTCCAAAGTGAAATTCACCAGCGGGCAAAGGAAACTATAATCACACTCTTGTTAAAGAGAAAAAAGAAGAAAGTATGTTTTCCCATGATACCAGTTACACAAATAAAGACCATTACATTCATCACCATCACTAGTGAATTTTGATTTAAAACGTATGAATAACAGCTTAGCTTTGACAGAAATGAAATGATTTTTAAATGTCTTTTATTTTTATATAAATGTATTTTAATAGGTTCGGGGAAGGTTTTGTTTGTTTTTGTTGTTGTTATTTTGTTTTGTTTGATACAGGGTCTTGCTCTGTAGTTCAGGCTGGTTCTGAGTTCACTATGTAGCCTAGCCTGTCCTTGAACACATGGCAATCCTCCTGCCTCAGTCTCAGGAGTGCTAGGATCACAAGTGTGTACCACCACATCCAGCTTATGTTGTGCTATGGAATCAAACTTAGGGCCTTGAGCTTGCTAGAGAAGCTCCTTAGCTCAGCCCCTAATAGTTTTTAAATTTACCTAAATGTTAGCATTTTCGCTTGTGCCTGATCTTCATTAAGTGGCTCTCAGGAGCTAACATTTGAAGAAACTGTCACTAATATTAAATAAAAACTATCTGTGATAAATTTCAATTTTTATAGGAAATGTTCTAATGCACAAATATAATTCCATAATATAAACATTTTTAAAAATGTACTTACCGGCCACAAAGTAATACAGAGTATGACTTATGATTTATAACATGTACAAATGATTTGTTAGCACTCAGTCCAACTTTTGACCTTTTAGTTCATACAGCTTTAATATGTGTGGCAACATGTAGAAACTAATTGTAGCTTGTCTCATCAATTGATAATACTTTCCACATCAGTAATGTCTTTGACTCTTTGTTTTATCTTTCTCTTGTAGTATTTATTTTTGTTTTCTCTGTTGTCTCATGAAGAACTCAGTTCTTTAATAATAAGGAATGTAAGCTTTCTTCAGCTCATGGTAACTTCTGCTATCTTTGTACCATAGGAAATGGTTATTATGAATATTCTGGTCCTTGTTTATTTTTTATAACCCTGATTGTGGTTGTAAAAATGGGAATTGAGACCTAGTTTTATGTTTTGTTTTAATTCCTAGCTCCTTAGTTCTACAGATAGTTAGGAAATTATCATTACCATTGAAGTGATGAACACCTAATTCAGTCACTCTCTGCTTAGAAGTATCTACCAAAAGTAGCACAGCTAATGCAGAGCGTAATAAACTGAGATCGCTTTTTTCTCGTCTTCTATGATTAAGACATACTATAATCACAGAAATAAACTCCAGTAAGAAAAGTTGTATGTCTTAACCTCCCTTTTTCTAGCAATTTCTTTGCATAACAAAGTTCATCTGTGTATCTGACACTTCATTTCTTTATTTAAAGAGAAAAGTTTCTAAGAGAGAAGAGAGGGAAGGGAAACCTTTCATCTTTTATTTTGCAACCATGAAGGGCCCTAATAAGGCATCCGGAGATACCACTTTGTCTTTTAAAAGACAAGCAAAGAGCGATGCTAAGTTATTTTTCAAAGCGTAAATTTGTTTATGGTTTTGTCATCATGGTTAATCGTGCTGACTTGCAGCCTTACTTTTTCAATCATGAGGACCTAGTTTTAATGTGATTAACATTTTTGTTCCATTTAGGGAACAGCGCTGGTCCTTAGTTCTTGAGGGTTGGTTCACCTTCCGTTGGCCTTATATAAATAAATTCTAGCTTAATGCCCTTGAAATCAGAGCATTCCCCCAGGAGAACAAACTATAAATCAGACTGGAAGAAGGCAAGCCGGACCCTGGGGCCAGGGCTCCCAATGGCATAGTCAAGATGAATCAAATGCCCTCACTTGAGAATTTTAATTCATGGCATTTCCCCTTCCTTTTCAACTGGAGCTGTCATCTTGAAATGACAGAGATTGAGTACTAAATTGCTGTTGCACCATTTTCCTTATCTCTCATCTATAGCTAGGTTTGATTGAAAGTTCAGATCTGTGAAGAATGTTTTGCATAAGAGATTTTGAAATATGGAGAAACACATTATTTCCACAGAGAAGAAAGGAGAAGAATATGAGTGTATGTGCATGTGCGTGCGTGTGTGCGCACTCGCATGCGCCCGTGTGTGTGTGTGTGTGGTGGTTTAGCATCACAGGTCTTTCATAACCTGGATCTTTTGTCTTATTACAGATGAGTAAGCCTTACCATTTTAACCATTTTTCCTGTTTGATTTGTTATAAAAAACTCTATGTAATTCCTTATGTCTTTTTATTCCTCAAAATTATTTTATAGTAGTTTTTCAGTTTGCAAAGTGGTTAAGACATTTCTTGGAAGTCATGTCCAGTGGTGATATCATTAGTAAGCCTAATCATTGCCTCTGAGTAAACTGAAAATGGATCTGTACTGCAGCCATTTTCTAGAATATCACCGTAAGTGCTATGATAAATAACTTAACATTAGAACTTATAAAGAAGTGCTGTAGAACGATGTGTTAATCACCCCTGATGATATAGCCTGATCTCCTAAACATACTGTCAAATGAGAAGGCATTTATCCTTTATGTATACAGTGAAGGGCTACAATTATGTGAAAATTAAAACAAGCAAAGTTAATCTAAAAGTCAGTCAGTCAGGATTTTAGGATAATAGTTTTATTGGATGGAAAGGATGCAGGCTTCTAAGGCATTGGCCATGTCTCATTTCTTTAAGCATATGCTTATTTTGTGAAAATCCATGTAGATACACACGTATGTATGCTTTTCTGTAAGTGTATTGCGTTTTGACCAAAGATACAATGATGGACCCTCACTGGAAGCAGTGTGAGCTACCGAAGCTGTGACGAAACCCTTGCTGAGGAGCCGTTTTCCAAGCTTCTATTAAGCTTAGATCCCTGTCTTTACTGTGTCTCATCAAAGCATCTTCTATTTGGTTACAATCATTTTCTTTTTTCGTCTTTGCTTTTTGCTGTGGCCGAGAAGAATCTGCCTCCCTGCTGTGGATTCAGAACCTTGTACCAGTTCCTAATCAACCCAAGGTTAATCTCCTTGGGATGTACGGAAAGATACCGAGTCCCCTCCTCAGCGGTTGGAAATCTCTCCTCTCCAGACCCAGTTTTTTCTTTGCTCACCTTCCCTTAAACGTGGGACTAGGAGAAGCCCTGGCAGGGGCCTTTGCGTGGAGTGGCCAGTGACTAATATGTCACTTGATGATGCTGTTAGACCTGCTGGAGAGGCGCTAACCTTGGCAAGAAATTTCTGCCAGCTCTCCAAATGAAACTCCTCTACTTTGCCAAATGATTCCTGTGGTGTTATCACTTTGAAGACAGAGCGGGTTATGCCGCATGTGCCGGCCTCAGCTATGTGGCTTATAAACAGCAGAAACTTACTCCTCCTGGTTCTAGAGTCTGCAGGTTCAAGGTCAGAGGCCAGCATGGTCAGGTTCCGGTGATGGCTGGATGCCGGACAAAAGGATGAGGGAGCTCCCTGGGGTCTCTGTCATGAGGCATTGCACTCGTGTTACTCATCAAGGTTCTGTCCTCAGGGCCTAATCGCCTCTGAAAAGCCCCGGCCTCCTAACAGTTTCATTGTGGAAGGGGAAATTCCCACAGAGAATTAGACAAGAGAAGTTTTGGGTTGGAGGACTCCTTTGCGTAGTTAAGCATCCCTCTATTCTATCTACCAGAATGGCCATTAGCTCATTGCGACCTTCCCATTTCACTTTGATTGGAGCCATCAGTGGCTTAGGAAAAAAAAGGTTCCAAAGTGGGGAGAAAAAAAAAAAAAGCTTGTCTTAGTAACACAAGCTGCCACTTGCTCAGTTGTGATTACTTTATTTCTATTTCATCTCAGTCTCCTCCTAAGGAGAATTGGTCCCCCTTGGTCCATCCCCCATTAACTCATAATTGTTGCATATATCTGCTCACCTCACATTTAAGATGTCCACACAGCCTGCAGTGCTTGGCGCCTGCAGGCACTGTAACAGGTATCCCCCATGGGCCCCCTTCTTTTTCCCAGGATGGTCCTACACCAATTTCCTGACCTACTACTGCTCTAGGTTTGAGTGAGTCATACCATCTTCCTTCCCCCTTTCTAAGGAGAAAAAAAAAAGAGGCCCTGTGGGTGCCAGTGGGGGAGGGGGGTCACGTGGCTTCCGGGAGACAAGAGTAGCTTCCTGCTTGTTCCTTCTGCTTCTTCACACCTTGCTCTTCACAGACTCTCAGGAAACCTAGACCTGACTAGGTTATCAGCGATATTAGCCAAGTCATTCATACCAATACTTTCCCTTTGTACTATCTCTGGCCCTTGGCAGCAAAATTAAATTTTGAAAGTAAAATAACAAGATTTCCATCATTAAATAAACATCAAATTAGCTGGATTCTGAGTTCTAGGTGATCACAGCACTAAACAAATCAAATATGTTCCAGTATCCTGGTCCCCAGGTGGACTTTCACCATTGTCTAATTAAAACGTGCAAGTTTGTCTTAGTCAGCAAATGCCATAGACTGGGCGGCTTAACCATTACATGTTTATTTCTCCCAGTTCTAGAGGTGAGCAGTGCAAGATCAAAGTACATAGAGCCTCATGTTGGGGGTGGGGGGGGTCACCTTCTGGCTTGTGGAACGCCGGCTTCTCACGTTTTTCAAGTGGCTTTTCTTCAAGGCATGCTACTGGAGTGAGAGAGAGAGAGAGAGAGAGAGAGAGAGAGAGAGAGAGAGAGAGAGAGAATGCATTGGGGTGATTGTATGCGAGAGTTCTCTTCCCTTTTTTTAAATAAGGTTGCTAAGCCCACTGTGAGGAGTACTGCTTTGCCATAGGGGGAAAAAATATTTAGCCCTTTTTAGGAGAACGGATGCATCTTGAGATCATTATGCTTAGCAAAAGAAATCTGCTACAGAAGGCTAAATATCGTGTGGTTGCTTCAGTATGAGAAGCCCCAAGGATATGTAAGTAAAAGAACAAAATTAAAAAGTAACAATAGGAAACATCGAGGTAGATTTTGTGGAGAGAGAGAAAGAATATGTGTGTGTATGGGGGGGGGGGGGTGAGAAGTTGTGGTGAGACAAGGGAACTTAAAAGTGACCAGGATATGGTAAGCATGAGCACCAATATCTTAACTTGAATGTAGTTATTACGTATCACAAGTACATAGTGATAAAAAGAATAATTCAGGAAGAAAAAAAGAGATAAGCTTGCTAGTACGTGTGGAACAGCAGCTTCCAGGTTAGTGTTCCTGATGTCGCCCTGATCTACTTGGCACCTGCTCTGTGCGTCAAGAGACTGACCTCTGTGAACCAAGTCACCAGGGAGGCCTCTGGCAAGGCATCTTGGAACAGGACAAAGAGAGGTCAAGGTGTTCTTTATTGCACCAGCAAATGCAGGCCTGTGATGTCTGGACTTCTCTACAACAGCAGCTCTTTTCGCACCTGGAGGCCCCACTGGCATCCAGCAATCACTCCATTTCTTGCACCTTCTCACCCAGAAGTGGCAAAAGCTCAACTACTGACCCAAACCCCTGGGTACTTCATCATCCCACACCTCTGAGAAGAGCCTCTTTGTTAAATCCTTTCAAAGTGCCCCTTGAAGTGTGGCAGATCTCTGCCCCCCACCACCTCTGCTGTTAGGGACCCAACCCAGGCAGTTGGATTTGCAGAATGAATGCAGATCTTCCATCCCTTTATCTTGAATCACACCAAACTCCCTTGGCAGTGACACCAAATAGAGGATGCTGTCTGCTCTTGTGGCTGGCTTCAAGTGGACTTGGAAATAATTTTGAAGCATAGGGCTGTAACCATGCACATTTCTTTTTTAAAACGCTTCGCATAGTCACTTTTTCCTTTGTTAGAAGTAACTCCACTTTAAGCCAATGATTATTACTCTGATAACAACAGCACTAGTACCAGTAACAGTTACACAAATCAGCATGTTCCAAGTGTGGCAAATATTTTGCCTCTCTCTTTCCCATCTCACCTTCATGAAAGTCTCGGGTGATGGTCGACCTTTTCCAGGCTTCACAAATAGGAAAATTGAGTACCACAAGGAGACTGTTCTCCTCGCTTATCTGAAAATTTCACAAAAAGCCAGATCAACCCAGAGAGTGCCTTTCAGGTACAAATCCTTTAACTACTTTAGCAGAAGAAAGGCAACAGTGAAAAGAGGTCGGTGCTATTACCTTCAATTTGCTTCCGCGTTAAGTTCCCTCATGTGTCATCTGTTTGCAAAGCAAATAGAAATCTCATCACCAGCTCTTACAGTATTATGCATTTTCTTAAAGAACAGCTGCTGGTTTCTCTGTTTACCTCAGTCTGCAATTCTGGATCCCTAGGATAAAATCATTAGCTTGTATAATAGGCTGCAAAATAGACGCGATGGTGGTGGGGAGCTCTGCCTTCCCACTTGCAGGGTGACAGGGCGGTGCCTTCAATCTTCACCTTAGTTCTTTTTTTTTCCTTTCATGTCTCTTTCTTATTCATCAACTTTTCTCCCCCGAAGGCCTAGGGCCGCTGTCTGTAATACATTTGGTTTCTACATACAACATTAAATTTTTTTCTTTTTATTTTTAATGCCTGATACATATGGAGATTAAATACAATATGCAAACTATACTTGGAAAGTATAATTTTGCTGCATATGAACGCTATTAATCATAGAATTTAACTGAAGTTCTTTTGTTGACTCCTCATTCACTCTTATTTTTTATGAAGCAAACCAGTAAAACCTAAGGGGGAAATGCATCTTTTGTTACATAGTGAAAGTGTGACCGTTTAGGAAGAGCCCTGACCGCAGTGTCTCCAGCGTTTGGTTCATTTGTTGTTCTACCTTTGTCCCTTCTTTGAAGCCCGGTGCATCCAACTTATGACTCTGGAAGCTTTATAGAGGTGAGAAGTCAATCAAGACTCTTGCAATCTTGTTTCTCGGATTTTTAAAAATATGCAACTTCAGGAGTTGTAAAAGTCCAGTGATTCAAATATTTTCTTTTCTAAAGGACTAAATTAAAGTTTCTTTTAAATAATCTATTTATCAGGAAGAAAAGAGGAATATGTTTTACTTTACTTTGGGGAAAACTAAATGGAAGAAGATGATTCCCTCTTTCACAAAGTCTATATAAAGAGATTTATCGACTGTTTTGTTGATTAACAAGAGAAATTGAATTTTATTTCTGCCCCACAAGTCTCCAGCTTTCTGTGGATACTAACCATGTGTCCTACAATCAAATTAAATTATTTCAGTAACTCAGAGTTAGGGCAGATTCCACAATTTAAGAGCTCAATCTCAAAGGTTTGCCCCACTGTACATTTTATAAGGGATATAGGTGACATTTAGATGAAGAGGTAAGGTGTGTAGGGTGTCAGAAATTCTGTTCAAGAAATTCCTACTGCTCCTGTTCTTCAGGAAATCAAAAGATTCCTAGAGCTCTGTAACAGGAATAGGGTCAAATATCAAATATTAGAACCAAAAAAAAAAATACACCTAGCACCTGCTTCACTCAGAAAATTACAAGAGTTTTGGAAGTCTGAGTTAGTAACTGGGAGCACAAACCAAATACATATTTCATATTATGTCATAGAAGGGAGATACAGAATGCTCCCCGGGTCACATTTCTCATAGGAAGTTAATATCCTGCCTAAGCTTGCTACGTCTGTAGGTGAGTCTTTAAGAACTAATTATCTTTTCATATCTGCGTGCTGCAAAGAGGTTTTCTGGCTTCCCAATTATGGTCCCAAAATGTCTGTTATGCAATCAGAAGTTTATTACTTCTCCTCCTAATTCTTATTCACGGTGGAATGATGAAGGTTATTGATACTGTTGCTGTTGTGTTGTAGGAATCGGATGTGAAGAATTTAAGGGTTTCTGGAGTGCAAACGCTTTAGGTGCTCTGAGTAGCAGTCCCATCTCCACATTCCTGATGGGGTACCTCGTAGACCGGAGCACTTTCTGACTAGATCTTTACAACCAATTCCTATGAAAAGACAGTCGAGGGCAAATGAGCCCATTATGAACATTTTAAACGTGACACTGCTAAAGGTTCACAAGGTATTCCCATTTTGTTTATTTTCAGGTACAATCCTTACACATTTTCTGGAGAAGTATCAGTCATGTTTGTTATTTTGATCCCACTGCTCTGTAGGATCTCATTTAATGTCACACTGATGAATTATTTATTAATTAAAAGGCAATGGGCTCATACTGGATGTATGGCAGGCACAAGCAGAAAAACATGGGCACGACCTAATTTCCCATCCTCTGCGACACCCCATTTTCACCCCCTTGTGCCATTTGATATGGTTAAGAAGAAAGAATCCGTACAGCAGCTGCGTGGCCCCTTGGATATATAGTCTGATGGCATTTTTCTGCATGTATTTGATATTGGTTTCATAGTTTGCTATGTAAGTTGTTACTAGGTTTTAGCTTATAACAATTCTAGGAAACAATTAATAAGTCATCTCTGCTTTATTTTAGTCGATGATAGCGAGTGCTCTTTGCCAGACTCTTTGTAAAACGTTTGATCAGAGACATATGATTTAAAGGGGTGGTAGTCAAGGTAGCACACACACACAAAACTGAAGAAAGTATTGAAAAGCACGAGAACCGGAGTGTTTATTAGATACCTCATTTTTATTTTCTTGTACTGCCACTTCGTTGACATATGGACTCAACTTGTAGGTCACCTGAGTTTCCGTTTCTACATGCAAAATGGGATGAGTAGTGTGAACTTCCTTGGTTATAGAAAGGACGAAATTCGATATATCTACAAATGGTGGTACATAGAATATGGTCATTAAAAGTAATGTATGGGTCTGTGGCAATGGTATCCATAAGACCTGATGTAAATTACAATAATGTAATTAGTACAATTAAATTGACAACAGATTAAATACTATGCTCAGAGGAAAGGGGCCCACATCGTGTGGTCTCTCAGAGTACATGGTAACAGGAGCCTCACAGGACCCTTGTATGAGGCTGCTCCTAAATGGGCGATTAGGGAACAGGAAGAGAATGTGGAATAAACATATGGCTTGGCACAGAAGGCAACCCAGTTCAGAAAATTGCTGTTTTCTTGAAAAAAAAAAAAAAACACCATCTGGATGTTGGCTCAGCTGCATTATCTCACTAATTTACATTTTCTTCCCTCAGTTCCAAAAAAAAAAAAAGATATATTTGAGGAGAAGAAAATCCGTCATTTCTTCCACAAATCCAGTTTAGAATGCCGATTTCTGGAACTTGTCAGTTCTACTGAATTTCTACTCAGATGCCGCAATGAATGCTGTCTCACCCATGTTCCAACAGAGCGCAGAATTAACCTTTCAACACTGAGAAAAATCAAAGTCAGAAGTAAAATCTTTTAATAGAGTAATTTCTCACTTCAGTTGAGAATCTCATACTGAATATGAATTACAGCATACATTGTATTAGCTTTCAAAAACTTAAAATCAATCCATTGATATGGGTGTTGTATGATGTTAAAGCCATTTAACTGAATTAATTTAAATGATTTAGGTATGGAAGAAAGAAGTTAAATTCAGATCACTAGTGTAACAGTCTGAGAGACTGATGGGCACTGTGCCTGGCAGGTACCTGTGTGCTAGTTAGCATTAGACTTATAAGTGAGCTGCTGAGCTTGCAAGAAAGGGATAGAGGGGCTCACCGAAGTTCTGTATGTCCCCACCACCACCTGAGAAGGAAAACTTTCTAAGGATTTTCACTGTTGAGTCTGACATCGTTAAAGATATGGAAAAGTTACTTATCAGAAGAGGGGGGAAGCATAATACACTGAAAAATGAGAAGTTGAGGTCCAAAACAAAAATATAAATGGGGTTTGGCTCTCAAATGGTTTAGATTTTGAAGTTGTCATGTATAAAATAGAAAACAGAAATATTTAATATGATTAAAATTAATTCATAAAGTTTTTAAACAGCCAATAATAGATGAGATTTTTCAAAGAATAAATTAGAATTTGTTTAACACATATAGATGCACAAACTATTAAAATATGATGTACAATTTATAAACATATAGTGTGGTCAAAATAAAATGTACTGAAATTAAAATATAATGGCATTAGTCCCCCTCAAAATACTCCTTTCCTTGAACACATCTACCTCCACCTTCCTTCCCACTTTATGAAACAGTTCTAGACATTCTGTTTCATTAATGTCTTCATGAGGTGTGATAACAAATAGTGAATGCTGTTTCAGAGTGTAATCCAGTGAAAAGCAGGTTTCATAAAAACATCAAGTGTGTCTTCCTCCACCCTCTCGCTAGACCTGGCTTCATGCAACTTCTAGCTTTCGCCATAAGTCAAAGTTACCATAGGCCGTAAATGTTTTGAATCAGTTCAGGACGTCTAGGCAGACATGACAGTACAAGTAGAGACAGTCACAGGGGAGGGACTTCTGAACCCCAATCAGAAAGTGGCAGGATAGTGCGTTAATTCTGAGGGAGATCAATGCAGTGTGGCCTTCACTGTAATGATTTTTATATGTAAACATTCACTGCGTTTTTGTGTCACACCTTATACATGATCTATGAAAATTACAAAAGGAATTGTCAATCTGAGCTACTCATTAAATGCACTGGAAAAGGGAAAGCTGTATTTGGTTTATGCATTTGAAAAACTCGGGCAGAATATCATGCAGAGTGCTACAGAGTAAAATAAGCAATGTTATTCAACACTTCACTAGTTAGAATTGTATAAAACATGAAAAAACCATAAGAAAAGCAGTATAATATAGTTCATGACCTAAAATTTTTCAGAATTACTGAACAGCATAGATTCTCGCATTCAGGAAATATAACGTATACCAAGAAAGACAAAAAAAAAAAGTCACACCTTGATACGTGAGCAGGGACCAGCTTCATAGCAGCCACGGAGAGATGGCAGATGATGTACGAAGGAATGACAGGCTGCCAGCGTGTTTCTCACACCGAGGCGGTGGCAGAATTTCTCAAAACTGCCGAGATAAAATAGCTCAACATGTAGTTGAGCCCAGAAAAGGCTCCTTCCAGGGCAGGAGTGAAACAGCACAATTTCACATAAACAAAAACCGAATAAGTTTATGATCAACAGATTCTTCCTAGTGTAGATTTTTTTCAGGAAGAAAAATAATTGAAATAATCTCAGAAGGTGTTCAATGGCGGAAACCTTGGTGAGAGTTAAAGAGAGACGCAAAGAGATCTGAGTAGGCAGGTATAAAATGATATTTGTGGCTTAAGTAACAAGATAAAGAAATTAAGCAGGAAAATAGTAGAAAAGATGAAAGACAGGTAATCAAAGGCAGATGATTTACAGCCCTTATAGTGTTTACAAAGGTTAGACTTGTCTGTAAAGTTCAGTAAGTGCGGGTAAAAGGGAAGAAAATTTAAATTTCAGTTGAATAGAATAGTGTGAGAAATATGAAATAAATTTAAAGAGAAGACATGAAAAGAAACAACAAAATAGAATAATAACGAAAAAGAAAACAGGCCCAGCAGGCCCAGTGGTGCAGGCCTATAATGCACCACTCTGGGAGACCTGGGAAGGAGGACCAGGAGTTAAGCCCAGTCTGGGTAACTTAGCATCCTAGTGAGGTCCTGTCTCAAAATCAAAAAGCAAAAATAATCTTTAAGGTAGCTCAGTGGTAAGGCCCTAGGCTGGGAGGAAGAGAGAGAAAGAGAGAGTGAGAGAGGAAAGAAATACGATAAAAAAATGAGCTTAGCTAGTTTAGTTAATATAACAAGTTTAAAAACTGACTTTCCTAGTTAAAATTCAGAGATTATCAGAACAATAGATGATTTAAGAAAAAAATGCAACTGAAACGGATATTATTTATGCAGTAGGAAGAATTATAGAAGAACTCATTATAAAAAGAGCATCATACATTCAGACAATTAAAATATATGTGTGATTAATATGACTACGATGAAAAAATAATTTTCTACTTTAGTAGGTGATTTAGAAATAGCTCTCACGAACTGAGGAATGTATCGAATGAAAAGTTAGAAGTTCGAATAACACAATTAATAGGCCTTTAATGTACATTTATGAGAACCTAGGCTGAAGATACAGGTCAGTGTTGCAATCCCTGCTTAGTTTGTGTGAGGCTCTAAGTTCAATCCCCTACATCACCATCCAGACAGACCAAAAAAAAAAAAAAAAAAAGATTCCCTAAATTAATGACTAGTATTTTCCTGTATTCATCGTACAAAAATTAAGGTTGGCTTCATTCTAGGCCAAAGTCAGCAAACTCTAACTGACCGATTTAACCTGGCTTACTCAAATACGGCACTGCAATGTAAAAGTCTCAAACTCTTAATAGTTAAAACTTATTTTATAAAAAAGAAAGGTATTTGACATGACCTTATATGGTCACAAAGCCTTATTATTTACTATGTGGACCTTTATAGAAAAAGTTACTAGTCTGTATGTAGTATAGGCCATAGAGAACGTACTTTATATCAGCCGTGGTTTGATAGTTATATACCAAGAATTGCTGTCAGTGGTCCCAGATTTAGGCACAGCAGATATCACTGTAGAAAAAACAAATAATAACCCTTCTCTGTAGGACACTTACATTCCAACTGCAGAGGAATACAAGAAGTAGGTCAAATAAAACATAGTGTGTTTAGAAGTCATTAGTGTTAACAAAAAATTACAACAAAGAAAATAATCACTATTCTCTTGCAAAATTAAATGGTTGAATTATGTAATTTGTGGCTCAGAAGAGAAACCATAATGAAAAAATTTTAAAAATACTTAGAACTAAGTCATAATACTTCATAGTATATTAGAAAAAAGAAAGATTAAATATTAACTATAACACTAAGAGTTAAAAATACAAAAATAAGCACAAATATGAAAAAGGAGATTAAAGATTACATATTAGCAAAGTTACAACAAAGAAACTATAGAGAAAATTATTGAGGGCACAATTCCGAAAGAAATAATATTCTTTGAATATATTCTTTATTATTATATTTCTTGAATATAATAATGACAAAATGTCTATTAAGACTTATCAAGAAAAAATATAATAGGAATTAAAATATTACAAATGTAGAAAGGAGCATAAAAATATTTCATGTAGAAGAGGAGGAAAACTTGTGAGCCATAACTTTAAAAACTAAGGTACAATCAACAAATCCCTGAAAATATATCTGTATAACTTCACAACTATGACTTAAAATTGTTCCATCTGAATAGTTTTATAACAATAACTAAATGAATTCAATAGTAAGAACATTTTCCCCAAACAAAACAGTATGCAGAATAGGCAGAATTATCTATTTCTACCAAACTTTGAAAACCATTCCAGGGTTATTTAATAAAACTGCTTCAAAATATTTTTAAAAGTACATTTCCAGACTTAAAGTTAAGAAACCAGTATAATCTTCATACCCAGACTCAACAAAGGGTTTATAGTAAATGAAAAGTAGAAGAACTTGAGGTTTGTTTAATATTTTGGAGTATATTAATGAACTTTACCGTATCAAAAATTCAAAGAAATAGACCAAAACTTGAAACAATCCAGATGTCCATCAACTGTAAATGTAATAAAAGGGAATGGATTCTGGGTACATGCTACAACATGGATGGATCCCAAAAAAAATTATGCTGAGTGAAGTAAACCAGATTTAAAAGACCACGGAGCGCATGCTTCCATTTATGTGAAACATTCATACAAGATGTCCAAAGCAGAATGGTGGCTTCTTGCATGCAATTTGAGGTAGGAATAGAGATCAGCTACAAAAACAAAAAATTTTTTGGTAATGATGAAAATGTTCTAAAGCCAAATTGGATTCACAATTCTAAATTTATTTAAAATATGGTTTCTGTTCTACATACTGATGGTCACTGTTATGGACTGAGGTTGTTATATACTCCCAGTCTGTGTGTTGAATTCCAAGCCCTGATGATGGCTTTAGGTGAAGCCTTGTGGCCATTGGTAGGCTGTGAGTGTCAGCCTTCACAGATGAGCGGAGCACTGTGGCCAAAAGACTCTTCGTTGCCACGAGGAGGTAAAGATTCTTTTTCAGCCTGGGGTCTGGACAGAGGTTCTCGCTGGCATGTTATCATGTTGTCACCCTGATAGGGGACTTGGATCCTCCAAAACCACAGAAATACTTTTCTGGTGTTTAAGAGCTACCTGATTTGCAGCACTTGGTATAGCAGACCGAAATGACTGAGATTTTTAAGCTTAAAACAATTTAAACAATTTTTTTTTTATTTTTGAGACAGGGTCTCACTCTGTAGTCCAGGCTGGTTCTGAACTCACTATGGAGCCCAGACTGGCCTGGGATTCAGGACAATCAGCCTGCCTCAGCTTCCCAATTACAGGCATGTACCACCATGCCCAGCTTATGTCACGCTGGGGAATTGAACTCTGGTATTTAGAGCTTGCATTACACTTGCTAGGCAAGCGCTTTAACCTCTGAGCTATTCCTCCAGCCCCTAAGCTTAAAACAATTTAAAGAAGAAAAAGCATAAGATCATCTCAGTAGAAGCAGGAAATATGGCAAAAAAGCAGTAATCTGTTCTCAATTTTTTAAAAGTTCAAACCAATTATGTACAAAGGAGACTATGTCTCGCTGCCTTAAGTTGAGATATTTACTGTCTGAAAACTCCGATGTCTCTGAGGTTCATTTAACATTATCATGTGAATCTACAAGTGCAGAATTTCAAGACACAAAAGTGAAACTTTCAAGTGATGAGAAGAAGGAGGAAACTATAATTATCCTGTGATGAAATGGTCTAAAAACATTCCAAAAGGAATCTTTAAAAAAGAATCAATGGAATTGTTAAGAAAGTTCAAAAAGTTGTTGAGTTAAAACTCAAAACATATTAATCTTCTATACTTTGCCAAGAGAAGCATATAAATGGACTTCTAAAGATACAGTACAGGGCTGGAGGTATGGCACAGCAGTTAAAGCCATTTGCCTAACAAACACAAGGCCCTGGGTTCGATTCGCCAGCACCACATAAGCAAGGCCTGGTGACACACGCCTGTAATCCCAGCACTTGGGAGCCGGAGGCAGGAGGATTTCTGTGAGTTCTAGGCCAGCCTGGACTCCAAAGGGAGATTCTGTCTCAAAACAAACCTATAAAATGAACTCATTTCCTTCAGAATATAACTAAAGCATCATACAGTCGCAGGCCACTGCATCTCTTACCAGTGTTCCTCAAGCCATCATAACTTTATTTACATTTTCAAACTCATAATCTTTACTTAGTGTTTATTGGTAACTGCTGAAACTGAAGGTAATCTTGTTCCCTGCAAAGCAGAGCTGAGTGGATGGCCTGGTTTCCAGGAATATGATATCTCTTCTCGCTCTTGCCCTATTCACCCAGGCAGTACAGAAGAGATCACCAGGAAATTTGAAAGTCACAGGCCTACCTTTATTTTTAAAAATCTCCCAGGTTTAAAACCAAAGGGGTGGGGAGGTTTTTGAAAGTTATTTTTCACAAGGATTTCCCCCCTATCATTATTTGACTCTAATTGCATAGTATTTTGTGTATAATAATTCTTCATCACAGGTCGGAATAGACTTTCAGGCATGGAGTAACTCCCAAGTCCTATGAGCTAGACCAAGATTGGATAACTTTTTTTTTTTTTCCTGCTGAGGGCTATTTGGGTATTTATGACATCATTCATGGGCCATACAAAACAACAAATTTAAAAATTTTTATTTGTTAAAATGTATTTGGTAAAAACATTTAATTAATTCACCCCTAATGTGATGACTGACACTGTTTCTCTTTGACAAGGCCTTGGGGGTGCTGGTCCTAATGATGCCAAAGGCCATTTGGTCCCCATCCCTGGACTAAAAGTTAAAGACATGGGAACTAGGATGCATTGCCTTGCTCTTCAGGACCCCATCCACCTAGATCTTTCCATACACGAGCACCAGCCTCAAGATCCAGTATTCTTCATATTATCAGCAGAGATGTTGGAATAAATGAGTCTAGCGGGAATAGATGTTCTCTTCAAAAATGTTAGGCGATAATCTTCTTGAGAAGAGGGCCATCGTTATCTCTGTAGGCTGCAAGGCCTGCAGCAGCGAGCACTAGCAACATAGATGTGAAATACACAGAGTAGGTTGCCATATGAAAGGTCTTCTTATTCCCACGCTTCTCTCAACCCTGAAACAAAATTAAATGACTTCACCACACAAATAATTGGTAACATGTTTAGGTAAAATCCGTGTTTTTTTTTTTTGTTGTTGTTTGTTTGTTTTGTTTTTTTTTTTAAAGCTGGGTGTGGTAGCACATGCCTGTAATCCCAGAACTCAGAAGGTTGAGACAGGTGGATTGCTGTGGATCCCAGGCTAGCCTGGGCTACTTAGTGAGTTCAGGACCAGCCTGCGATATAGAGCAAGACCCTGTCTCAAAAATAATAATAATAATAATCCATGATTTTATAAAAGACAAGGTAAGCACTGGGGCATGAAGTATAGTGGTGCTGGTAGCCAAGTTCCTCATGCAAGCTTAGCAGTACTAAAGCAACAACTTGCTAAGTCAGTATTGTTCCTCTTTTATTTTGCCAGACCTCTTAGTTTTAATATGTAGATGAACTAAGAGTGGTCTGTGATTCTATGATTCTGCCTTGGATGAACTTCTTCGCTGCCAAGTTTTCCCATGTGATCAGCTAAAAACCTTTCTTCTTCCCTTTGTGTACATGTGTGTGTGTAGGGAATGGGGCACGCGCGTGTGTGTGTGTGTGTGTGTGTGTGTGTGTGTGTGTGTGTGTGCATAGATGTGCTGATATGAATTGTGTGTTGCTATAAATTATTTCAAGAGTTTGAAAACCTCAAGAGGATAAAATTGACACAAAGGTCAAAAGATAAATAAATAAAGGGATTAAAAATGTGGGCTAGATATGCCATGGAATATTATTTAAATATAAAAAGAAATTAAATTGAAATGTGATGCAACATGGTTGAGTTTAAAAGAGTATGTTTAATGAATAGAAGGACAAGTATTTTATAATTCTCTTATATGTGATACCTAGAATAATCAATTTTATGGAGATAGAAGAATAGTGATTAATAGAGGTTGGAGGGATGGAAGAATAGGGAATTATTGTTTGTTGGTTTCAACTTTGGGAAGATCAAGAAGTTCTAGGGATAAATAATGGTTGTTATTGTGTAATAACGGTGTATATCAGATGCTAAATAACTGAACAGTGGTTAAATGTTCATAATAGTGTCATGTTTATCTGACTACAACTTTATAAAAAATAATAAGGTTAAAACAAAAGCATCTCAAGCTGCTGTTTTGAGGTAAGAATGCATTCTATTTCTATATTCCAATTCTTTTACTAATCAAAAATCTTTGGTAAGATCTCAGGTAGAGGATGTGATGGGAGTGGGAAGCATTTCCCAAGTTACTCTGATGAAAAGAAGAATGATTCTTCTTAATGAGCGAACAACTGGCTATTTTCAGGAAGTTTTCTTTTCTCTCTTTTTTTTTCCTGGCCTTTATTTTGTTAAATTTCATTGACACATTGATGGTTTGGGCCTAGAGCGTAACATTTTCTTCGAGGCTCGTACCAGCCATTGTAAGGACACAATACAAGAACTTCATAAGGAATTGAATCTGTGTACACATGTGGTCCAGTTATTCAAGAGGGATTTACGCAAAGAACTGTCTAGCTTTATTGAAGGGAAACAAATAACCAAAAAGCCTACCACTGCCTTTGTGTGACCCCCGTTGCTCGAAATGTGGTTATGTGCCATGGTAAAATAAATCTGTCCCCTTGCTCCCTGTACTGTTAGCAAAACTACAAGATTCATTATTGACAATACCCACAAATCGTCTGAAAGCTTTTATATCAGTTATAGGCGTTTTCCTCAGAAAGTTCTGGCCACTTAATCACAGACCTGAATGCATCAGGGAACTTTCTCATTTACTGGTGTCTGTCTTATTTTTCCACATTGCCTTTGCTCTCACTGTACTTCAGTTAGGTTACTTACACACCTCCATGTCTTAATGTTTTTCTGAAACATCGGGGTTAAGATCAGTCCAGAAGCCGCTTAGTTTTATGCTTTATTTTCACCCCCAAAACAACATACAAGATGTAGCCATGTTGCTTTAAAACCCAGGTGATAATTAAAAACAGCTTTTGTAGCTGAAATTGAAGCTATTTATTCATATAGTTTACCCAAAACTGACTACTCTTTTGTTAATTTGTAAGCAAGTTAGTTTTCCCTACATTTCTGAATGGAAGACAATGTTAGATTTCTTTTCTTTAGGACAGTAGACAAGTATCACTCAAGCTTCAGTCCTGAAGCAAATCTAGATGAGTTTACACAACATGGGATTTATTAGAAGCTTTTGGGAGGAAACTGCAGGAGGAATTGTGACATGGTCGCTGGTGGTGTCCCAGGGACTGCTGCTCAGTAGCAGTGGGCAGTGTGGAAGAAGGCGAGGCTCTGAGATAGGCACTCTGGGAGGCTGAGGCAGGAGGATCAAGAGTGTGAGCCCCCTTGGGCAACTTAGTGAGTTGGTAAGACCTTGTCTCAAAACCAAAAATGAAAAAGGGCTGGGGGTGTAGCTCAGTGCTAAGGCACTAACTAGATCCAATCCTCAGAACATACACACACACACACACATGCACGCACGCACGCACACACAGTCTAGGCTCTGGAGGGAGGAGACTGAAAGTGGGGAGTGCTGACTCCTACGGCCTCCAGCTGTGGCCATGACAACCCAGCAAAGATCACTGCATCAGATCATGCTTATATCTCCTATTGATTTCCTCTCTGGCCCATTCTACCCAGAGCCATACAAGGAGAACAGTTTCTGAGAAACCCAATCCCAGCGTAGCGTGTTGGCAAAGTACCAGCCCCAAAGAGCATTATTTCTAGGGTGTCACCAGCCAAGATATTTAGGAGTTGGCAAAAGCTTTTCAGCTTTTGCAGACAGAAGCTGACCCAGTGTTGATAACCACCCAGTGCTCCTGAACTAACACGGAGCAGGACCCCCAGCTATGCCAACCCACTTGCTGCCACCCAGCCTAGAGGGCGATCGGCAGGTCTTGGCTAAGCACCAGCCACTGGGCCGGGGTGCAAGATTGACTCCCTGAGCAGGGAAGAGAAGTAATTATTGCTGAGACGCAGACGGTGTCAAAGTAGGGACCTGAGGTGAGAGCTGGGGCAGGAGAGGCAGACAGAACCCTCACGGGGCCTGTGGTGCGTGGATCCGAAGATATTCCTCCAGCGTCACCCGATATGAGGTTCACTTTCGTAGGCAGCACTTAGGCTCTGGCCTGGTTTTTCATCATTATTTCCTGCACCTTTCCTCCAGCGCTCACTTCCCCACTGGCCCTTCACCTTGGTCCTTCCCTTCATCTTTCTCTGTTTACGTTAGCCGCCACGTTTTTCTTCTCTTTTCCTCCCTATCTCTCTTTCCGTTAATGTTCTTCTGTCTTCCCCCCTTCACTTTGTCTCATTTTCTTGCTGCCTCTCCTCCATCATCATTTTTCCTCTTTCCAACTATCTCTGAACTTGTAACGCCCTCGGGTCACCTTGGCTGCTGCCAAGATTCCATGAACTTCGGTAACATTAGAATTTACAAGTTGCTTTCTAATTTGGAAAAAGAAGAGGAGGGAGGAGGAGGAGGAGGAGGAGCAGCACTCCTGGCACGCCTGCTCTTGACTCAGCACTACTCCATCACCCTTCCCTCTCTCTCAAGATCAACTCTTCGTGCTGCAGTCTTAGAAACAAGTCACATCTCCAAAAAGACCCTTCCCAGAGACCACCTCGAATGAAACACATCCTCCTCTGTCTAGCCATTATTCTCCGTCACTGCAGTTTTGACAGCCTTCATCGCCCAAGCACAACTTCAAGTTCATTTTCCATGGCCGTTCAACTCAAAGCGCCCGAGCTTGAGCCATGTCCCTTAATTCTCCTCTGCGCCCCCTGTAGCTAGTAGATAAGCGGCACATACAAATGACTTAGGTTCTTCTAGAATGAAATGGACGAATGGATACAGTCAAATTTTTTAATTAAACGAGGGAAAGTATAAAAGCTAATAAAGCTCTTTTAATTTTTCCTGAAAATAATTAATAAGCCAATTATAATTCCTATTTTGATTTTTGAGATTAATTTTAAGAGACAAAATTTAAGTTAAATTTTTAAAAATTGAAATAATAATAGATCTGTGCGTATTAAGTTCATCCTAGATAAAAAGGAGTCAACCATTGCTAAGCCCCTTGAATTCAAAAGTTACACGATTCATTTGTGAATTTATTTCAAAACAGTGCGCTTCAGGTTTGCGTTACAGCTTTCTGAAAGTGTTTCTTCAAACGTTTGTCTTCAGATAAGAAAGTGAAAGCTCACGGTACCTATTTGCTGAACATACTGTCATTAAGGTGACGCTCCACGGTTCTTCTTTGACTGGTCCCATGGGCAAGCTCACCATAAGATCAAAGTGATAGGATGGTTCTGCTTGCTCCTGTCAAGGGTAGGCAGTTCTCTAACCCACTTCGGCAAGTCCAGGGAAAGTACTGTAGGGAAAACTGTTGTGGTTCCTGAATGCCAGTGCAGAGATTTTGGACACATCACTCTATCCCACGTAGTGTATAGAATCTATTCCATTATGGAGAATTCTGGAAAGTGGCTGAATTTCAAGCTGTGCTTTAATCTCAGTTTTTTGGCAGACAGCTTTAAGGGGAAGTCAAGGGTCATAGCTTGATAATTGGGTATAAATACAGTCAGTGCAGCGGGCCTCAGCTTCAGTCATGTAGAACCAGTTTTCAGCCTAATGATATCACGGTTGCATATTTTTAATTGAAACACTCATAAGAAGTCTTACCATAATCAGAATATTACTCGATTTCCCCTACCGTAAACCCAAGGTACCAGTTAATGGTATTCAATGAAACGTTGCGTCATTAACTTTATCTTTCTTACCTACATGTCTTCTGAAGCATTAAGTTTATGATAAAATATTTTATCTCTCTTCTTCAAGTGTCCATATTCTCTAAACTTCTAATCAGTAAAGCAAAACAAAACCAAAATAACTTATTTTACAAATCTAGTTCTGTGTATACCGTCACTTATCACTAAAACGTACTTTATTGCTAAAATAAAATCATATACACAAAAATCTTTTCAGTCACGATTTTCCTAATTCTTGCTCTGCATACAAATAGTGTGACTTTGAACTGTACATAGATTTATATAAAATGAGACATTTTATCTTTGTTGCCCTTAAGTACAGTGTCATATATTAAACAGTATAAAATTTTTGAATATATGTTTTCTTCATATCTGTCTTGCTTTTGTCCACTTGTAACAAAATATTACTTGTAGCCTTTATAATTTAGGAGTGGAATTTAAAATTGGAATGGTAATTCAGTGTGTGTTTTTTTAAGTTAAAACAGGGGAATATAAATGTGGAGGCCATCAATCATCATTCTAATATGCAATGTAAGACCTCACATGTTAGATTCTCTTTCCCCATTTTATTGATATGTATATATGAGATGCATAATGCTTACATTCGCACATGTGCAGTTCTTGAATGCTAAACATAAACTTAGTCATGTGACTGTTTAAAATTTTTTAAAACACAAGATCACTCCAAGCATGTCATTTTGGGGATGAAATAGAAGATTTAGAGAGAAACTTCAAGGAAATATTACAGTCCTTTCTGATCGCTCTCAGTCTGTCCCTCTCACCTGATTATTGAAGAAACACTACCGTGTTGTAGGAAGTTGCATCCACGCTCATTCAGGCGGACTCTTAGCCATTGGGGAACAGAACAGAAAGAGAAAGTTGAGAATTGTCCACGTGTATCTGCATTCCTCCTAAACCTCTTTACCCTCACTGCCAAATTGACAAATACAAATTTGCCAGTGCAGGGTAGCGTGTGTCAGAGCCACTGCTAACCTGTCTTTGACTCATTCGTTTCTACTGAATCTAAATTTATTTTGGATCGTATCCTGACAGGAGCTTTGAGATTGAATTCTGTGCTTTTCTGGCCTCATTGTGTTGAAGGTTCCGATAATGAATGAGCCGTCTGCTGGCAAATAAAGAAATAAACCCACCAACCACTACACACTTCGTTGTTCTGGAGGAACAGAATGAGCAGGAATAAGGACCCTCCCCTTGCTTAATTCTACTTTGGCATTTCGGTTATTTTTGACAAAGAAAATGAAAATAAATGCGGCCATTTTTTAGGAATATAAAGTTAAAGGAAGCTTTAAGTCTTCTGAAATGTGCTTATGCTAGCTTCTCAAAATATCCTCATATCATGAGGGAAAAAGTGGCTTGGATTTATCCACATGAATCGTAAGTAAACGTGGGAAGCTCCGATGTACGTTTTGCATGAGGACTGTGGCATCCTCTAGGGATGCAGGAGCCAGAGCTCATTCCCGCCGAATGCTGGAGATGCTGTTGCAAGTAGCCAGGGGTCATATGGCAGTGAACACAGTGCCCTGGGTCCCTGGAAAGCCCAAACAGTGGCTGTGACTACCGGAAAGGCCGTGTCTAGCCGTCACAGCTTACCATTTGGCCTCTGGTTCGGTCTTGGTTCCCTGGACTCGGCCTTACTCTGTGGGAGTGACTTCATCCGGGTTCTCCTGCTGCTGTAGCAGAGATGTGTCCACTACTCCGGCCTGTGCAGTCTCACGGATGGCTGCCATACTGTTTGTGCTTTCTGTGTACTTTATCTTCTTTTTGCTTTTCAGGCATTGACTTACGTAATGCTCAAAATTATTCTGTGAGGGTACGTGATCTATCCAGACGCAGAACGGTCAAGAGTGAAGCTATACCTGAGTGGCCAACTGAGCTCCAGTACCTTACTGGTGGTTGCTCCAGCACCTTGCTTTAACTCTTAACAACTCAGGAGAAAACAGTCTTCTTTCTTCTAACATCCTCATAACAAATGTGACAGTGTTTTCTGAGGTCTCTGCCTGTGGCCTTACCCGCCCTGCGCTAATCTCCGTGTCCAGGTAGAGATAACTTATGTCCTACACCTGCCTTCACGGACTTACGAGTGAAGAGAAAGAGGACCGTGTGGTATTTTGCCACAACTGTTAGGGAGGAGCGAGTTCTGGAAAGAAAATTCACGTGAAGGAATAAAAACTCACAAGTGAACGCTAAAGCAAGCTCAGCTGCCAATTTGCCAGAAGATCTTCTGATACTGTAGCATTGGATATTAAAAACAGCTGAGCTGTGTAAGCCAGGCCTTTCGATGGCTTTCTGCGCTTTGTAGGGATGTGTAGTGACCACAGTCTGGTGGACCTGTCACCTGTGGGGTGTGGGCAAGATGAACTGCAGGAGAGAATGATGAGGTAGATTAGACAATTCAGGAAGTTTTAGGAGGGCCCGGGCCAGACCGAGGCAGACTGGTGAGCCTATCTGACTCAAAACTAGAGCTGTCCAAATTTCTCAAGGTTACTTTGGGCTCTAAAATTACCTCTAGATTGAGCTAATTAGCATTCTATGCGAAAATTCAAAGGTGGGGCAGGTTTTCTGTGGTACTGAAAATGTTCTATATCTTATTAGGGCGGTCGTTACCTCTGTATAAACATTTTTAGAAAGTTATTGAATTGTATACTTAAGATTCACACATTTAAGCTGGGCCTGGTGGCACAGGCCTGTAATCCCAGCACTCTGGGAGGCTGAGGCAGGAGGATCACACAAGTCCAGCCTGAGATCTTACCCAAAATCAAAAATAAAAATGAGCTGGGGATACAGCTCAGTGTGAATAATGCCTCGGGTTCGATTCCCAGTACAAAAAAGAAAATTCCCTTCATTGCATGCTTTTGATATCTTTTAAAAAATTGACATATAAAACAAATTTACCTGTGTAGAGACAAGCCAGATTGTCTACTAAATTGCCATAGCCCTTCCCTGGCTCAGCGACCAGTCCTGAAAAGCCAGATTGTGTGGTTCTCAATCGCACCTGTCTGATGCTGATGACAACACAACTCCCATGTCATGCCACAGAAATGGGGGTGCCTAGGCAAAGGGGAAACTGAGCTGATACTACCAAAGATCTGATGGGCTGTCTCATCTCTTTCCATATATTTAATACTGACTGTCTTCTCCTGAGGGTCAATTGGGGAAGGTCACCTGCTCAGTCAGTCAGTAGACAAGATTTCTACCATTTCTACCACTCCTATTCTGAGGTCAAAGTATCATTACTAATTATTAAACAATAAAGAGGGTCAGGGAATACCTCAGCAATTAAAGTGCTTGCCTAGCAAGTGCAAATCCCTGGGTTCAATTCCCTGGCACCACATAAACAAGGTTCCGGGGCAGCACAGCTGTCATCCCAGTGCTTGGAAGGCTGAGTCAGGAGATTGCCATCAGTTCAAGGCCAGCCTTGGCTACATAGAAAGTTCAAGACCATCCTAGAGTACAAAGCAACAAAAAAGAAATGATTGTTTATAAAATTCATGTATTTCTGCACATTCATCTACGAAATATTTTTCTATACAAGTACAGAGTAATGATTATAAGAACGTGTGTGTGTGAGTCTGATCTGAGGGGAGTCTTGAGAGCTAATCTTCAAAGCTTCTGAGTCAATGATAGGCTATGTGAAGACATTGCAATGTGTTTAAGAAGTCTGAAAGTACAGCTTAAATATAATATAGGAATGAATAAAAAATTACATAATATTTAAAAATACATAAGATGTGTTGTAATGATGTATGGTCTACTGATTTAATAGGGTTGCTATGTAAGCAGTCTTTCCAAGTCGACCACATCATAAAACCAGGAAAGTTTCATATGTCTTGCCCAGTTACAATCATCATGTTTTAAGTGCAGATTTATATTTTGATTGTTTATCTGTGTTGCAAAAAAATTTTCATGTCACTACAGTGACTCTATAATAACTTTATATGATGGTGCTATTCAATATGATACTTATTTTCTTATCACACATTAGGTCTGTTCTGATCACCAGAATTTATATGTAATGTTGAAGTAAGTGTCTTCTTTCTAATAAGGCCCATTAGTCCATAGAAGAAATCCCAGGGGTTGGCTCTAGTTGTAGAACCATGTTTGTGACTCCAACTGACACCACTGTGCTTTTTCTGAAGTATCCTTTTTCTACCTAAGGATAATCACCATGTGTTGTGGAAACAGTTCCATCCTGTGGCTAAAATGTTCAGCATCACATACTGTAAAGTTTTGTGGGTGTTTCCCGCTTCACAGGTACTGCGTTGAGCAGACTCTTGCTCTAAGATTGGTTGGTTAGCACTTTCTCGTGGTCATGTTGGAATGACACGCTTAGATTCCTGTAGTAGATGGTGTTTCCTCATTAAGCAATTTTGAGGTCTGCTTTTCTGTGCAAAATAATCACAGCTGCGGCTCTGCAAGACCCTCCTCTTCTCGTTGCCTTGTATTTTCAAACATCTCACAACTGACTGTTTCTTGGCTTTACCTGCGTGATGACACTGCGATGATTCTGGAGGCTTGATAATGAGAGCTAAGTGTGCTTTCTCTTGGAAATGATAAGTCTGTGCGTTTGCAGTTAATTATGTCCTTGAAGGAAATTGTCTGTCTCCCTCGAGGTTGTGATTTTCTAAATCCAGTGAGAACTCTGCTCAAGGTAAGTTTCCTTAAGAGCCAATTTATTGCGATGAAAAATAACTTCCTGCAAAATAGGTGTCCATATCATCCTCCTGGAGTGCAAGACTGTTCATATTTGTTCTGCCGTGAGTTAAGTAGAGGAAAAACCTTAAGCCGGATATGTGGGTTAGCGAAGGAACAGGCCCTTATGTGAAATGGTCTAAATAAAACTCAGCGTCGAATTTTCATTGCCTCTCTTGTTTTTTGTTTCAGATATCTCTCTGTCTTCATAAACTGTCTTCCCATAGTAACAAAATCATGAATTCACTTAGTGGGGGATGAGAGTTTGGAGGGTAGGAATGAAAACATCAAGCTGTTGTCAGCATGAGGAAGCTACCCAACAATGTGGTGCTGTCTCTGCTGTCCAGGGTAAAAGACCATGCGATTGTGTCTTACATCTGCAGTCTGGTTAGCTGTGGAAGGGATGGTAGGAGCGTGCAAAACATTGTAGGCCAGGAAACCAGCAGACCAAGGTCATAAGCTACAGCCCAGACAACCTAATTGATTTTTCAGGGACAGCCAACCCAAAGTCCAGTTTCCCTAATCTTGTCTCATTAGTCCATAATGAAGAAAGAATGATTTATGTCAATGAGCTCAGAAATTTATCTTTTCTGTCACTCAGGGCAAAGGAGCGTTACTTACAACTCGGAGACATGCAGGTGTGTTTCCCTAGGCATCTCTTTCCGTTGGTATTGTAGACAACTTCCTGGTTCATTCTAGAAAAGAACAACAGAGACATCTGGGGTGTGTCATAGAGTAGATACTTTCATAAAGTTCATTCACTCACACAACATTTGTTTACTCAATCACCCGTTTAGTACCTGCCATGGAGGTTATAAACCAATGCTGTATTTAGGACATATTAAATGTAAGGGCATATTTTAAATGTGACTGTGTTTTCAGTGATGTGACTTGTATAAAGCACATGCAGATAGGTCTTGCGAGCAATATTATAAATTTAAAAAATATAGGCATCATTTTCCAGATTGGAAACTTGACTTGGTTGACTTGTAAGACTTTACTTTTTCACCAACTCTCTTCTTTCTATCCAGACAGTTTTCTCAATTTTTTTAAAAAAAAATCTTTTGTAACTCAAACAACACTATCCTGAGTTAACTTTCCATCATGTGGAAATAAACACAATAGAAAATTTTACCTGGTCTTCATCAGAGTGGCTAGACTGGCCAGTTTTCTTAGGTCCAGTGCAGTGGGCAGCATCCAGAGTAACTGGCTTGCAGTGTTCCCAGTCACATCCTGAACAAACATCCTTTGTTTGGCCTTGTGTAATAATTTTTAAAGTATGTGTATTCCCTTGGATCTGATGTAAAAGCCATATGGAATAGAATGAGAATAACTAATAAAAATAAATAGGTGGTCAATAGATGGGTCTTGAACCTCCTTCCTGAAAGGCTTATAGGGAGTAGTGGCAAGTTCAAATGCCTGTTGGAAGTAGGCTTCACAGACACCGTAGACAATAGAGAGAGTATAGATGCTGTAGACGATTGGAGGGCCAGGGCCTGCCTAAGGGACATATGCTCCTTAGCCTGAGTCATTCAAGACTGATAATTTTTCAAAACAAAATCTCCCTTCTTCATTTAAAGAAATTATTGGGAACAGGAAATATAAGTTCTTATAATGCCAGTGAGGGAGAGGTCCCATGGGGCCACACACAGCATTCTAAGAAGTAGGTTGGACCCATAAACTCACTGCTCTCTCATTTATGCCGTTCTAACTAAAATAAGCTAAGAAAACAATTGCATCTACAAGGAAAATTACGGTTGATTCTCTTTGGTATGGGTGTGGATCTCACTGTGTCATTCTCTCCGAAGGAAATGTCCTCTTTTACCAACCGCTCTCCATTTCAAAAATAATCCTAAAATTATGTAACAAATCGCTTAAGAATCTCAATGACTTAAAACAACGAAGATTTATTTCTCATTTTAAAAAATCCCAATATACATATTCCTAATTGGGTGACTCTCCACTTAGAAATTAAGTCAGGAGCTTAGATTCCTTCCAATATATACTTTTATCATCCACTTCCAAACATGTGGGCTGAAGATGGAATGTAGAAAATAAAGCAGCAGGACCCATGGTGGCTTCCATAGCCTTCATCCACCCCTGTCACAGTCATTCATCATTTGTGTCATCCAGCCAGATGCAGGCGAGTTGGGAGAAGGCAGTCCTTCTAACCCCAGGAGAAATGTTACTGTAACTGGTTTCCCAGGGTTAACTTAAAAACCCAACTGATATTTAAATACTACCAAATTGTACTAGTTAAAAACAAGCTTTCTCAATCATCCAATTCATGGAGTAGACACTAAAAACACAAAGATAAGATAGTCTTTGTATCTCTCAGGAGCTAGTGCTTATAGGGAGGCAGATATTCAAGCACTTGGTAAGTTGAGGGGTCCTAAATGGAGTACTAGATACGGTGTGGGCCGAGTTGGACAAATGCTTCTTAGCCGTGTGGAAAGTGACACATTGTCAATTGTGAGCACATCTTATTTGGTTATTGTACTGAGTATATAGCTCATCCCTTACTCGCCTGCTACCTAACAACTAGGGGTGATCATAAACATTTGTCAGATTGGTGAATGAATGAGACTCTGATTAGAAGGACATAAATGCACATCTCTGAATTGAGAACACAATCTAGTCTTCATCAGCGTTTAATAGTTTAAGCTTTTGGTAGAAGCTAATATAATGTTCTTCGGAATTCTTTTTTTATTATTACTTAAAATTTCTATAAAGGCTCATTCTGTGATGTCCAGATAGATTATCTTCAAGTAATTCACAAATTTAGTCTTAAATTACAGTTTCCTGACTGTGTAATGAGTGTTGATTTCATTTAGGCAACATGTTGGACCATTTATCTGGGCTAAAGTGAATCAGATTAAGTTTCAAGGCAATTATGCTGTATTCTTGGCTAGGTTAGTCACTACTAGCTTAAGACTGAATAAAGAAAATGAGTTTCAAATATCTACTACCTACTATTAAATTTACTACATAATTTATCTATAAATGCGGTGATTTAGATGTCCTGATAACAAAGTTAGAATTATTAGACCCACCCTCCCTTCCTTTCATTATTAAACCTACTCAGTAGAGGCAGAAAGAAATCTGAGTTTTTTAACTGCAAGCCAGATGCCAATCTCTTGTTTAGCTCAGAGTCAACAATCTGTTGTTTCCTAAATGAGCCTTATTCTGACACCAATAGCAGAAGGAAACGAGTTTCCATCATTTATCATCAAGTTTCAAAGTGGCCATTCAACTCCTGGTCGAAATTTGGGGTAAAAAGTTTAGGCATGTGCTATCATGTATCACTCACTCATGAGAAATGGCTTCTTGTTTTGCTGGCCTCAGAGTGAAATGTGAAACCATTTATTTCAGCAAAAGACGAAAGGATTTTTTTAAAAGATGGACAGAAAGCAAGTGTGTAAGCTAAAGATGGGGGATGGGGAGAGGAGGAGTGGCTTTGCCCAGAAACCTTCCTTTATACTAAGCAGGTGATAGGAGCAGCATTTTTTTTTCTCGAAGTATCCTGATACTTTGTGTGTTTCTGCCTGTGCTTGATGTTTTGCTGCATGTTTCAGGGGATTCACTTTGAACACGTGGTTGCCTGCCTTCGTTCGCCAGCTATCTGTGCCACAGTTCTTTCCTGCACCCGCGGGACACCGTGTGTCAGGCAACCGGCAGCCACAGACTTGTGCCTCTGTTCCCTGTACCTGCATTTGTGAAGCGTGATCAAAAATGTGGTGAAAGTTGAGGCTTGCTTTTAATTTATTGCAGTAAAATACAGACTGCCACAATCCCCTCTCAGGGCACTTGGGGGGCTTCAGACCTGGTTATATCATTGTTCTTGCCACTTTCTGAGCTCCTCTCTCACGAGCGTAGTAAATCACACTGTTGTGGCTGACTGGGTGTCTGAAATTGACTCAAAAATGTTTCCTTTAAAAATTATTTGGACTTTGGGGAAATGCTAGAAGTCTCACAGTGCCACATCCAGTGGATGAGAATAGTTGGTCAAGTTTTTACGACCCTGGCTTTTCCTTGGAGGGCAGTCAGCAGCAGCGGTCACATAGTGCTTTTGATCCGACTTTACAAACATAGGCACAAAAGGAGTAATTTTCAGAAATGCCTTAGTGGCAAAAAATGGGATAAGTATGTCAGAATTAAAGGAGAGTGTTTGAGTGGAAATCATGTCAACATGGCTTTTTCTGTAAAATTTTAAAATTTAAGCTCTCACTGTATTTTTGATATCTTTTGTATATAGTCACCATTCAATTAGCACCAGATCCTAGACAGCTTTCCTTTCAATAGATCTAAAACCTACTTTCTTCTTTTATGGAATATTTTTAAATATCCGCATATGTGAGTCTTGTTCTCCTAATTAAATCCAAGGCTGTATTCTGAGTTCTAAAATTCACCGTGTTTCTTTTGGGCATAGCACAGTCATGTACAAATGAGAAGTGTTAAGTGTTTGTTGGTGGTGGTATGTTCACTTGTACAATGGTATGCACGGCATGGTTTCAGTAGGGGTTGTGGATCTGCAAATCTGGGGTTTAGCTTAGAAATCAGGGGCCCATGAAGCAGACTAAAAGAAAAATAAAAGCCATCTTTATTGTTTACTAACATTTAATGGAAATTCATGTTCTTTAATAGTGAATGAGGGCTTCAAACCACAAAAGCCACAGCAGTGCCTGAAACTTAACCATCCGGAGGAATCTCATGTATTTGCATATCACGTTGCATTGTAAACACTGCTTCCAGTTATGCTGACTAGTAATTTTTTTTAAATTTTGTGTGCTACTAATGATGCACATATTAGCATTTGACACATTCTTAAAAATCTGTACCTGCACATCTGCTTTTTAAGAATCATGTTTGATATGTTCCTTTGTAATCCTGCATATGGTATTCTCCTGCAAACTCTGCTGTGAGAATTATACCTAGTTCTAAGCAGCCACAAGCTGGAATCAGGCAGTTTCTCTGGTGTGCGGTGCATGGGAGTTTGAGCCTTGGCTTTTTTTTACTGGCTGTGCTGCTGTAGGCAATTTACATTGCCTCTTGTGACAGCAGAAGGTCCTTTTCAGCTGTGAATTCTGAAAATTTTTTTTTCAGACAGGTTAAAATATGTTTTACAGGGGTTGGAGGAATGGCTCATTGGTTAAAGCACTTGCCTAGCAAACGCAAAGATAAGCGCTAAGTACCACAGTTCAATTCCCCAGCAACACATAAACCAAGCGTGGTGGCACATATCTGTAATCCCACTACTTGGGAGGCTGAGGCAGGAGGATTGCAGTTAGTCCAAGGCCAGCCTGGACTCCATAGTGAGTTCAGGAACAGCCTGGGCTACAGAGCGAGACCCTGTCTCCAAGAAAAAAAAAAGCCACTAAAGACAATGAACTCATTAAAAGAAGCTCCAAACCACAAAAAGAAGAATATAAATAGGTTTAGATAAATAAAACATTGGCTATGTATCTATTAAGGATCAGTTAAAGTCTGTACCAGAGCAAAGTGCATCTTCTGTGCACAACCAACATTTAAGGTTACTGAACAACAAAGCAACTGTCCTCACCCACCACAGGGCCCATTTCAATAGGCCCGGAGCTCTGCGCACTGACTACCCACAGCTTTTACGTGGACAATCTGTCCACTGAAGGAAGAAATTAGCCACATTTTCCTCCAGTGCCTTTGATTAAACTCTGATGATGTTTTCCGAAAAGAAGCATTAAAAATTGGAACCTCTGGAGACAGGCATGTTGTAATTATTATCACAAACACTTAGCATTTTTATTATCATCATTAATTACATTTCTCCTTTAAGGGTTTATCATAATCTCTAAGCCTGCTATTTGTTCATTTGTCTCATAATTATCCACCAGTAAGCAGTTTGTTCTGCATTTTCAGAGATTGATTGTTCAATGTTTGTTTCATTTTCTAAATTATTATATCACAGGAGGGACTGAAAAAAGTTGTTTCATTCCCTCTTTCCTTCTAGGTCTTCCTCTTATTTCCTTAATCACCCTTGACACAATCCCTTACCCGGTTCTTTTTGGATAGATTCTTTTTATCCATGCTAATGCAAAGAATGCTTTCAGAAACCTAACGATCGGATTTTCATGCAATTCAGCCCCTGACTGACATAGCAGTACCATCCCCTCCCTGACTGAATATACGGACCCGATTTTTTTGCAGGAAGTCTTCCCCCTTTTCTACAAACTAACCCCGTCTCATTTTACCTTAGCTATTTAATGAGGCTATTCTTGACAAAACAGGATCGACTCCTTGCTTCAACTCTCACCAAAAAAACGTATCTTTCCTTTCCTCCCTCCTTCCGCTTTTGGTACTGCAATAAAGCCAGAGTTGATAGAGGGTCAAAATGAAAAACTTCTACTTGGTTAAAAAAAGGGGGGGGGGGGCAGGGGCAATATAAAATATCTAAAACAAATGTATCCCAACTACTCATCTCCAAAGACTTGAATAGTATGGTTAGCATATTGACCTGTTAAGGTTTTCATCGTGTTCGTTGTCCCGTGAAACTGGCCTATTTTTGTGGATGCTGTGCTGTTCGCTTGGTGTGAAGGCCCGTATCTTTCTCCATATACACGTCAAAGATGGGCTTTTCTCATTGTAAACGAAGGTCGTAAGACGATGCCTCAAGTGCACTGGAAAACTTTTATTTCTGAAATTCAGGTTCAGGTGATGAAAGCTCCTGGTGGTTGGTGTGTGGTTCTTTAAATGAGCTGTCATCTATGACACTGACTTTATTTATAAAATACTGTTCCTAAAGAGGCTATGGGCTCTTTGACCTTGAAATGCATGCAGCAAACCTGTTGGGCAATCTGTCATTCCCTCCCCCACAAAAACATAGTGAGAACTTAGTCTTGCTCTTTAAAGCTCTATTCAGCCTTGGGCAGTAAACGAAAATTCAGCTCAAGTTGCATAAAGTCTGAAGGGAAATGGATTTTGCCATTGTTTATTGGTGACTGTCGTAAGTGTCAGTGCGAGTTATCCAACGTGTCTAGCTTGCTGTCATTTAGCCAAAATATAAATACATATAGTGTACTTCTCTTACCGTCCTTAGGTTTAGAAGGGTCATTTGACTTGATTAGACCAATGAAATATGAATAGAAGTGAGGTATTTCACTTCTGAGTAGACCTATGCCACTTACTATAGGATTATTCTTGTCCTGCTATTTGATGAAATAATAAAAAACCTAACCTACTTGAAGCACCCACCAGACTGCATTCCTCAGTGACTACCCGAAGCCAGCTCTTTTGATGAGGTGCATTGAACATGTAGCATGAGTGAAAAGCACACTTTTGTGGCTGAATTGAAATTTGAAGTTATTCGTTGTCAGGGTACCCTTCTTCATACTGATCAACAGATTGGTGAGTTGTGTGTTTGAACACCCATGTGTATTTTAAAATACGTCACACTTAACACTTGACTACTTGACGAAGAAATGGTCATTCTCCTTGTCTGTGACATTCACGCAGACTTTTGCCTTCTTTTATTTTATTAAAAGCAGAGTCAGTCATAAGTAAAAGGAGGTGCTGGAGTAACGGCAGCCTATGTCCTCCATGCGAAATCCCCCAAGGACTCCTGGGGGATCCATGGCTTCACGCCCCAGCCACAAACACGAAAGTCCCAGCCTTCAGCAGGTGTGCATGACTCGTGACTTCCTGCACCCAGGTTTTTCTCCCAAAAGTTAGGGATGATTGTGCTCAGTCAGAAAATATGTACTGTATGTTCCATGCATTGTACTTAGTGCTCATAAACAGATAGAGAGTAAGTTAATTGTGTAGGGTCTACGTGTATTCTCCATTTCTCTGTAGCATTTTGTGCAACTCCTACAGAACTGACTGTATCTTACTGTAATTCCTTCTATATATGTCTTTCTCCCCCTTCAGTTATTTCCAAAAGAAGAAACTATATCTCATTACTAACTTTATTTCCATAACCAACATAATGCTACACATATTTCTGAAATTCTAAAAAAATCCCTGTACACACATACCCAGAGAGGAGAGAGAGAAAAATGAGTTTGGGAAATCTAGTATGAAAAAACTCAACTGTGGCTTTGTGTTTTTCCCCTAGGTTTACTTGGCTATCATAGCAGGTTTTATAATAATATCATAACTGCTGATACTGTCTTTATTCTAAAATATTTTGTTATTAATTTCCAAGTAACTCATTTAAAATGCATATTCTTCCTTTTCTGAAACCTGTGTGGCTGTATTTTGGTCAGGCTGTATGAGGACTCTATGGAAGACAGGAAATACAGAGATAGAAATATTGAAGGAAGAACTTGAGTCTTCACACCAGGAGGAGAGCATGCAGAGTCCTTGTATCTTGTGGGTTAGCATGTGGTATAATGAATGGGAAAGATGGAATTCAGGAGACCTGAGATCATTATGGGCTATCTTAAAAGGAGATATATTTTTTCCAACTGTAGAACCTCCTGGCCTGATTCTATTGAAAAAGAGGAGATAAATTGCTCTGTTTTGAAGGTGCATTAACCTTAGGTTCATTTAATGAATTACCTCTCCCAAAGCACTAAGAGATACCCTGGGGCCTAAGATGAAAAATGGCCTTTCTTTTTACAGCGAGGCTGAAATGTGCACCGCTTCCTTCTTTCTCTTTAACTTGTGTTGACTTTCATTCTTTATCCTCTACTTATGCATACTTAAAATGCAACTGTAATATATTCTTTATTTAAAAATAAGCATGGAAAAATCTATTCCCTAAGAAGGGAAGTGTGCACTTTTTATTTCAAGTAGATTTTCTTAATATCTGCCTCATTTTCTCTTCCTGGCGCCTTGCATTGCAAGCCATTTGGTCTTCAGTGAGTCGCTGAGCTTTCTGAAGAAATCGGGATGGTTAGTAAGAAGGTGTGTGCTGGGAGGACCTGAAGTCCCGTAGGCCAGCAGCTAAGCTCCGCGGTCACGTCCTAGACCTGTGTGTAGACACCGCCCCCCTGAACATTCTTTCCCCCCCTTTGTTCAATTCCCTCCTTATCGTCATTTTATTATACATTCATTCAGAAACTATCTATAAGCAATAATCAGTCTTTATCTAGGTTCTTCTGAATGCAGAATCTGAAAATAGAAGAGTTTGGGAATGTTGTGAAATGTAAGTTTTGTCAGTATTGGAGAATTTAGAGGCCACCTGATAAGGAAAAGACTGCCACTGAAAATAGGGTCCACTGCTGGCCAGGGGGCCAGCTGTGCCACACAGAGCCCCTGAGGAGGCAGCAAGGGCAGTCAGCAGGCAGGAACTTTTTTTTTTTTCTGGTCAGCTATGAAGACAGAAAAAAGGGGGCGTGGGGACATAGGTGAGGTGAATTGTGGCTGGCCTTCTGAGCCTGGAAAGGAGGGCGCGCTGGCCCGGTGACGGACACCGCACGGAGCAGCAGCGGGGTTCAGACGCGCCGGACTCCTCTTTTTACTCCCTTTCTCCTTGCTCTCGTGAGACTCTTCCTTGTCTGACATTTTTCCTTTCTTTCCTTTCTTCCCCATTCCTCCTTTTCATCCCTCTCCTCTCCGTGTTTTCCCATCTGTTTGTCACCTTTATTTTCCTTCTTCCTCTTTGCTGCTGCCTTGGTCTCCTTTAACTCTTGCTGTCCGGCCGTGTACCCCAGAGCTAGACCGTCCTGCACAGTAAGACACCGATCCTCTCTGTAATACCCATGACCCACAACTCTTGCGAGAGAACATCGGATCTTTCTAAGCAAACTGAAGTTCCTTCTCCTTGGCCTTACGTTGAAATTGTACCCTGAGTGTGACAAAGGCCTTGCGAGACGGAAGACTAAAAGACGGGCGGACAGTGAGGCTCACCTGCTCCTCTCAGTGCTGGCTCCAAGGCCTGCTCTGTCCACACATCTGGCTTTGGGCTGAGAAGCCCCCGGGGCCCGGGCGTCTCGCTAATCACCAGGAATCTCATTATCACGGAGCCATAAACTAAATTATTAGTAACACACATCCTGGGTTATTCTGTTCGCATCTCACTCCATACATCCCGGCACTGACACTTAATTATGTTGTCCCACAGTAGATCAAGTTTTACAGCAGCAACAAAAGATGAAAACTGTTTTATATTGGGGACATTTAGAGGATAAACAGCAGAGGGTTCTAAGAGAGGACCGTAGTCAGCTGTGTGACCATCTGGGAGAGATGCACGCAAGAGCTCTTAATATTTAAAAACCTTTTTAGGTTTTTATAGTTTGTAACCTTCCTAACAAAGTGGTCTTTAACTCCACTGTGAATTTTTGGTGTCAGAACACTCTGCTAAGATATTTCTGAGTCTTTATTAATGGGAACAGAGCTGTCATTCTCGTGCTGCCCTAGCGGCATGCTTGAAAACCAGTGGTGTTGAAGATGCAGGTAAGATTTTTCTGTTGGACGTAGTAGGTCCACTGGACACCAACAAGCCCTGGGTGTGCCTGTTTAAACACTCCCCATTCTTTCTTTTCTCCACTATTTCTTCTTTCTCTTTATTTCTTTCTCTTGTGACATAAAGCTTTCCTAATTCCACAGAAATGCCAATAATGGTATTACCATATTTGAAATTCTTCCACAAATCCATGTAAAACTAACTTAACTGAGGGAAATGTATGGTTTCTGACCAAACGGTTCTTTCTGCTTGATTTGACCTATTGTGTCAAGACAGATTTTATAAAAAAGAATGGTTTCTGATACACAGCACATAGAAGTGAATGGGGGGTGAGTCATCTTGTGAGGTGAGGTCAGTGAGCCCACCTATTTGTCTCCTCGACCTGGCTGCTGTTTCTTCACCCTCTTGCTCTCACGCACTCCCCACGCCCCTCAGGTAGGGCCCCAGGACGTACTTAGAAAATCTCCCATCCGGCATCTCTAGTAAAAACCACTACCGGTGGACCAGCCCCTCGCAGCAGTCAGATGACAGTCGCTGAATCTTCCTAAGCTTCAACTGGAAAAAAAATTAAATCATGGAAGCGTATAAGAAATCAGACAGAAAATAGAAAATAATTTTGTCAATTGTGAAGTGTTAAACAAATCAAAGCATTTATTGTGCTGCTGCTGAGGACCCTGATGAGATGATTTTATGCATTCTTTACCTGATGTGTATTTATGTGGTGTTATTATTTTTTTACTTTTTACTTTAAAATTTCAGATTTATGGAAAAGTTGTAAAAAGAATACAGAGATATTCAGTGTATCTTTTATCTACTCCGAAACTACTCTCTTTGCCGTGTGCCTTTAAAATCATTCCATCATTTATTTGTAAGGTTTATATATTATTAGTTTCTGCACTGTTCGAAGTATCATGCAGACTTGGTGACTTTTACCCTTAAATATTTCAGGGTTCTCACACTGAAAACCATTATACTATGAAATTTGCCCTTATTAAATAGTATCATCTAGTCTTTAGTTCTTAGTGTTACTAATTATTTCATTTTTCAAGTAATTTCCTTTATAGTAAAAGGATATACTTAGGACCAACCTCCTGTCTTTCCAAATAAACTACCAACTTTTATAACATGAAAGTAGAAGACATATCAGGTACATTTTGAGGAATGCAATAAAAACTAAGTACAAAGCTTTTGAAACTAGCCCTCAGGTACCCAAGGTGCGTATTTATAGTTTAAGGGCACAGAGCAGGCAGAAGAGGTTGCAGCCAGCCAATGCACACAGCTAAGTGTTTTGCTCACCTCTAAGCACACCCAAATTTGCACTACATCCCCTTTCTGCCTTGACTCTTCTAAGACCTTCCTGGGTTTCCTGCTGTCCTTGCTTGAGTAATGTTTTTGCATAAGGCACCTTTGTTCCAACATTTTCCTCATTTAGTTTGTCAGTTATCCATATAGGGCTTTAGCCCAAAGATTTTTATTTATAGGCATGTTCATAATGCAAATGGTACCCCAGTATAGGAAATTTATTTTTCTGTGCTGGGCGTCAAGAGAATACTAGCAACTATTGCTTATGATTTTTAAAAATTGCATACATTGTATCATAATTTTAAATAATGATTTTTAAACTTTGAATTACATTATTTGAACCTTAAATATATTATGTCTTATTACTGTACTGCTCTTAGGAGACAATGATATATTCAAGATACGCACTGCAGGTGCCAGAGGAATGGCACAGCGGTTAAAGCACTTGCCTAGCAAGCACAAGGCCCTGAGTTTGATTCCCCAGAACGCTGTCTTAATAAATAAACAAACAAACAAATAAATAAATAAAGCACTGCATTTTGGTTGCATTGAAAGAAATGGAGCAAGGCAACCCACAGAACCAGTTAATCCTCAGCAAATTTTTATGGAGTTTAGAATTAATGCATATCAAAATCTCTAAATTTGTGCAATTTAAAATATTCCAAATTTCCCATGTCTCCAAAATATTTTTTTTTAATTTAGGTTTTTTTGAAAATATTTTCTGAAGTTTCCAATTTTCAAAAGTTAAGGTACTTCTTTCTAATTACAAAGTATAAGCTTTGCAGGTCAATCAATTCTGAATGGATAAGTTCTTAGAAGGCATAGGAAAAAAAAAGGCAAAATCTCATCATAAATGTACCAAGCAGGAAAAATTCTGTTAATATTTAACATTTCACAATTTTCTACTTATTTTTCTCCTAATTTATGTTTGTATTTTAGAGATCATTATATGTACAATTGGATGTCTTTGTGTTTTCAATAAAATACTGCATCAGTACTCCCCTGGGAAAGTAATCTCTCTCAGTTACTATTTAATGATGATATAATATTCTCATGGCTCATGTACGGTAATTAATTTAAATATTCTCTCCTTGTTGGTAGATTGTTTTCCCCAATTTTCTGTATTGTGTAGAATCTAGTGAGGGCATTTTTAAAAAATCCTACTATCTGCATTATAAAAATTACTTCTTTAAAAGAGACTTCCAAAAGTTTAAGAATCAACTGGAATCTTTGAACCGTCTATGGCTCTTGACATGAAATCCACCAGCCTGTTTGATTCCAAATGGGTTGGGGTTTCCTCTACATAGGTCTTTTCCAGTGATTGTTTTATCTTTAACATCATTGAATATGGTTTAGTTGTTTTCTCAAATGTCAATTTTCATCCGAGCTTCCTTGTATTATTTTTTTTTTATCTCAGACATGACTTTCTAGACAGTGACACTACTTTTTACATAGAAATAGCTTTAGCCTATACTGTGTACACATATACGAATGTGACTCCAGGAAATGTCCTAACCTCCTCGTTCAGTTTCTTTTTCCTCATTTGTAAAATGTAGATGCAATAAAACTTCACACAGTCATGAAGGTTATATAAGCTAATATAAGTGTAATATTTAGCATAATTTCGGGCACACTGTAAATATTAAGTGACTTTGTTTTAATTATCACTGATATTTTAATTAAAATTTTTCAAATATCTACTGAGATAGGGCTCTCTCTACTTAATTATGTGAACCTGTTCTGTGTTAACTATATTAATCCAAGGTCATATTTTTTTCACTGATACATTTTCCCATTTTCTTATTGCTGGTTTAATGTTTGCCAAATTATGTGCTTCTGTGTTTTGTCACAATAAGACCAGAATAATTATAATAGTGTTTATTAGAAAAGAAAGAAGCTGTAATTTTTGAGTATCCTGTGTCTGTATGATGTAGTGATTAGCAACCTTAACATTAGCGTCAGAAATGTAGAGGCTAAGAGTAACTGCTTTTCGATACAGAAGCAGTCTGTCAAGTAAAAAAATGAATATATTTTTCTCAGTCTGTAATGATGCCAGTCATACTGTATATTCATATAAAAATGCTAAAACAGTTTTTGAGTAAATAACCATTTTTAGAAAAAGGGAAAAGACGTTTTACCAAAACCTTATCTCCAAGTTCACCTAGGGATCTGAAATACGGTCTTTCTTCCTACTGTTGGCCAAGGAGCTGTGTTACTAGCGTACTGGATCACAGGTCAAGTTTTGAAGGAAAAGAAAAAAACTGAATGAAAAAGTTTTCTAGCCAGACCAGATGGTGCAGGCTTATAGTCCCAGCACTTGAGAAGGTTGAGGCAGGGGAATTGCAAGTTCAAGCCCAGTGTGGAGTACTTGTCCAAACATTGTCTCAAACGAGAAAAAGCAGCTGGGAGGGCATGTAGCTCAGAGCAAAGACCCTGCATTGGGTATCCTAAAAAAAAAAGTTATATAGTCTCAGATGTCCTTTTTTTCTGTTCTCTATTTCTTTTCATTCGTTATCTGTCTATGTATTTATTTATTTATTTATTCACTTACTCATTTTATTTTTGTGATGGTAGAGATCATTTTCATCAAATTGCTGTATTTCCAGGACTGGGCTCCAGCTTGTGGTCACCCCACCTCAGCCTCCCAGAATTCTGGGATTGCGGATCTGTTCCGTCAGGCCCAGCAACAGTATCTGATTGAAGTACCGACCTCACATACTATTTTCTTTCAATAACACTCTTCTGGGTCAAATAATTGACACATTCATTTTTTTCCACCTTGTTTCCCTGTAACATCTGACTCTTTCACATAAGTAACACGTTGTTTTGGGGAGGAAAACGCAAGGAGAGATGAGAAGGTCAGAATACAAGGTTTGCTGAAATTTAGAGAGGACTATCTTACTTAAAAACATGTTCGGTTCCAAAGAAGATCTGTGATAGCTGGAGTCGGGGGGGGGGGGGGGGGGGGGGGGGGGGGGGGGGAGGCAGAGGGAGCGGGTGGGAGGGTAGAAAATGGGAAAGGATTGTAAAGTCGATATGATGCATAGGTGTATGAAACACCCAAATTCATTGCAAATGCTATGTGTTACATTTGTATATTAATAAAAATAGTGGGGGAGGAAACATGTTTGAAAGCTTGAACATGGTTGGGCCTGAATGGCTGAGCAAAGTGTGCCACACTGAGAGGAACACTCCCAGTGTGTGTGATCTGCTTTGGAAAATGGGCCCACGGGGTGAATAGCCTGTGGCACTTGATGGCACCAAGCGAAGCCGCGCTGAGTGGGTGGGTCAGTAGGAACCAAAGATTGTGTTAGCAGCTGGTGCTCATTACAGTTTTTTAAACTCAATATACTAAAAAGTTGCACAATAGCACAATCCAGGGTCCCAATTTTTGGTTTGGAGGCTGTAAAATCTCATTATATAGCCTGATAGGTGTTAACTTAAGCTACAGACGGGTTCAGAGCAGTACTTTGCAAACTTTGACTTATATGAAAATCCTCTGGGAGTCTTGTTAAAAAACAGGGTCTGCATCAATAGGCGTGGTGGGGCCTGAGAATCTGTTTTTCTAGCTGGTCTGCAAGAGGTGACAGTGCTGCTAGCCCAGGGAGCGTGCTTTGAGTAACAAAGAGTTAGAAACAAATTACCTATCAGGAGTGCATTCTGAATGCACTGTAGAGCTCACTAAACACAGATGCTGGCCTGAGTCCTAGACTATTAGAGGTGAGACCCCAGCATTCAAGATTCTTAACTGACTCCAGCATGGTGCTGACTCTGCAAGTCTGTGAAGCATAATTTGAGTTTGAATAACCCTGATTTACAAGTAAGAAACAGGAGTTAATTATGAGGAGACACAACTTGGCTTGTGGAAAATCTCAGATTGTCTAGAATAGAATGGGGTTCTCTGGAGCAGGCCTTTTCTGTGGGCCTCAGGTTCCTTCCCTATGAAATGGGACAAATTATTGGCACCCCTCTCTTTTTGCCTAGAACACAAAACACAGGGATCCCCCTTAAGCTGATATACGAATTTTAACACTTTTGGCAAAGTCTGTCTGAACATTATCAAGTTCCAAGACAAGAATGCAAATGGAGACCTTGTGCCATAAACATATGCATGATATGTGTGCGGCCTAAAGGGACGTGAAGCAATAATCTGAATTGTTTCTTATTGCAATATGTGTCTAAATCACAACATGCAATTGCTAAACATTCAGTGCTCATTCATGAGCACTTCTCAAAACTACAATTTGACACATGAATTCAGGAAATAGAAATGGATTCTCTCCTAAGAAAGGATACTTACCATTTGAGAATCTAACACACACACTGTTTGCTGTAGGGGAAGGACTGGACAAGTTAATGAATTATTTTTCCCTTGCCTAAGATAGTCTCTTGCTTGTTCCTCGCTCTACCCTGAAATGGTGTCGTCCTCTGATGCCAGTAGTTGGGCATTCCACAACCCTTCACGACTTCAAATGCAGCCTTCTTGTGTTTTGAAGTAGAGGTGAAGAGATGTGGTAGAGGCTTTCCTCCTGGGGACTGAAAAGTGATAACTATGAGAAGGGACGTTTAGTCGTACGCATCACACTGTACCAGTGCTGGATTCCAAAAGGGTAAATTTTCTTGTATACTTGTGTATTACTTCTGAAGGTCAGGACGTAGGGAAAGGAAAACATTTGCCTACTCAGAGGACAGTATTGTTTTGGTGGAAATAGGAAGCTCACTCCTAAAATGAGTATCACTCAAAAAATTTTTCATGGCCCTTGATGTTTGGGAGAATCAAACTAATAACTTTTCATCTAGAAGCTCTAAAATATAAAAAATGGATCATGGTAAAGTCACATCACTTAACTCCATAGAGAAAAAAATCAGTGTCAGATCACAACATGATCATCTGCCCTCTGATTCTCTTAAGACAGCATGTCTAGCTACATACTGTTTTTGTATTACCTTCATAGCTACTGTTCCAGACATCTGTGACATCATGCACTATCCATCTTGGAAGAGTTAAACAAGACTGTCTTCCTTAAACTTGCTACTATGTTAAGAAAACAGTTAAGAGAAAAACAGATTGTCTCATCTGACACCTTGTGTATTTCCTGCTCTGGCTACCTGTGAGATCAGCGCTAAATTTAACATTCATCAACAGTACCGACACATCCCAGAGTTGCAGTAGATTTTTCTTTCTTCCTGATACTCTCTTTAAATTATACTTTTTAAAAATTCACTAATTTAAAATAATGTACTAATCTAGGAAGATGAAACAACATATAAAAGATGGGAAAAAAGCCCCAACTATTTGAATGGCATGTCACGTGGAGCTCCTGTAACCCAGATGGATAAATAATGTGCGCGGCAGAATGTTGAAACTAATAAAACTTCATAATTTAAAGGTTTAATATTTTATTTACTTTGTTTTCCAAGATGGCTGCAGAGTTCCAGCCATCATCAGGTTAGAATATGTCAGTGGAAACAAAGGGGGAAAAGCAAGAGAAAGGAAGTCAGAGGGCAGTTCCAGAAGGTCTATGAGACAGCGATATCTGGACATGTGACCACATCTACTGGGAATCGTACTGTTTTATTTCCAAAGACTCCTGAAAAATGCAGTATTTTATTCTGGTGACAACAAACTCAACCATATATTTGCTTTCTGTTGTTTTGAAACAATGGCATAGAAACAAAGAATTGTGAGCCCTGCCACAGACTCTTTATCGACCTTAGAGTGGGGGCTTTTAACTTGTCTCTACAGTAACCATATATTGAATCTTTAAAAACTGTTAAAAAGTTTTAAAATATCTGACAACACATTGGACAGAACTTTGTTCAAGTACTTTTTACATTTCAAACATTGAAATCTTACATCCTCAATTAGCAGAAATTTCAACAACAAAATGAACAAGATTTTTAAATAGAATACAGATAACTTCCAGAATTTTTCATACACATTTTGGTTTTGTTGGAGATAGAATCAATGATTTATTTTCATAAGTATTCATTTCTGTTTCTGCTGTTTCATGAATTGAGTGGGAAGAGGCTTTGTAGTCAGTGTTTATTTTATTTACACGTACTCAGATGCAGCAGCAAATGTGGATATTTCCTGACTAATTGTATTTTAGACTAACTCTTGAGACATTAAATTGAGCATAAGAAATATGTTATGAAATTGCATTTGCAAAGTGGTGTTTGACACTTTTTATTTATAAACATACTACCTTTTACCCAATATCCAGGAAAAATCTGACAAGAAATGAATTTCCATTGACTTATGTGTTAAATGGCAAAGCCTATTATTTACATCTTAGATGTGCTAAACTCAGATAATTTTATCTTCTTGGCCAAGGTCAAGTGCATAAAAGAGAAAGTGTGTTATGAATAAACATTAGTAAAAAACCAAGCAGCCATTACACAGCAGCTTTTCATAATTACCCCAAAAACCTCCAAGTTGAGTAAGCATTTCTTTACCCACTGAACTTTAAAAAATCTCATGCTGAATTAACATCCTACTTAAGGATTTATACTTATTTTTGTTCACAGATAATAATCAGTAGCTCTTCTCCATTCTGATATGAGTGGTATGTGAGTGCATCTGTGTGTACGTGTGATTTTGAATAATACAAAACATTGTGGTTTGGGAAAGTCAGAATGGGAAATACATTTACTATCTGTTGATTATCAATCAACCATGAAATCATTAATCCACGTACTGCTTTTGTGTCCCATAGTCGGTGCCACATTACTGGTCATCAATTCAGGGGGAGGGGGGCAATTTTGGAAATTTTCACAATCCAAATTCCTTGCCGGGACCAAGCAAACGTCTGTTGCTTCTGACTATTTTTAACTTCTCAACTAGTTTTTGCAATTTGTTGTCCTATAAAGTAATAAATGGCCCAAATTTTCTACACACTAATTAAAATTCCATTTCTCATGAATTCCTTAATCGAGTGCAAGTCATTATGTGCTTTGTTGATGCTTAAGTGCGAAGATAATTGCAATGGGCAGCATGAAAAGGGTTTGATTATTGCCCGCCGACTCTTGTGAATTCTAATAGGTCTAATTGCATAACATCAATTCATCATCTTAGCATCCCTGCTTTTTATTATTAGCTCTCCGAATGTTAATGTGCTCATAAAGAGGTGTCGTAGTATATCAGACATGACACGGAACCTGGCCGATCAGAATTCTCAGCCTTTACCTTGTGCAACTCTTGAAATTAAAAGTTTATTATAGAGTGCCCTTTTTCTGAAACTAATTTTAAAATGTTCCTCTGATGAAATGAATCCTGTCCAATAATCTACATATGAATTTGCCTTTGTAATAATTCCATTAAATAACTGCCAAGACCTCTTTTGCTCACATTGTCCCTATAAATTCAGAACATATCGTGTTAGTTGGAAAATGTTTATTAGGCTTTTTAATGGGAATTCCTAGTGGTGCTTCTCAGAGTTTCTGAACCATAGAGGCTATTTTAGAGGTGAGAGAAAGAAAGAAAGAAAGAAAGAAAGAAAGAAAGAAAGAAAGAAAGAAAGGAGGAAGGGAGGGAGGGAGGGAGGGAGGGAGGGAGGGAGGGAGGGAGAAGAGTGATTCAAAATACCACCTAGGTCACTAGATGATATATAGCAAAGCCAGAATTTAAAAACAGACTCCCCTGGTTTGATTGGCATCCTCAACATGTACTATAAAAGGATTTAATCCAACGAATGTCATCAGAAGCAGCAACATTGCATTTGGAAGAAGAATTATATTGTTAAAGTGTGACTCTGAGTCAACTGGAAATTTAAATCCAAAAGAGGTCAAAACAACGCATAACAGAGATATATGTATACCCATGTTCATAGCAGCACAACTAACAATAGCAAAAATATGGAAGTCACCAAAATACCCATCAACAGACCAGTGGATCCACACACTGTGGCATTTATACACAATGGAAAACTACACATCTATAAAGCCCAACAGCGTGGAGGCTTTTGCAGGCAAGTGGAAGAAACTTGAGAACATCATGCTTAGTGAAGCGAGTCAGAAGCAGAAGGGGAAACATCGAATGGTCTGTCTGATATGAGAAACCCAGATCACAACTAGCTCATGGAACTTAAAATGAAAAACAGAGTGAACCAGGATGGGTAGGGGTAGGGACAAAAGGAGAGTGGGAACGTCCTTGTCACCTTGACAAGATATGCTTGTGCACAAGATGCTCAACTTCATTTTAAACCTTAAATTGTGCATTTATACATATCAATAAAATGGGGGAAAAAGAAATTTAAATCAAACTTCAGCTGTTTATTTTTTCTTTAGGATAATAAGATCAGAAGTGATTCTAATCTATGTTGGTGAATGAGCCGATTTTGTATGATTGTTTTCTGGCGCTAAAGCAAATGGAAGAAGAAAAACTCTCAGTGATCTATGACTAGGTAATATGCTATCCTAAAACTTGGAGGAAAGCAACAATTGTTTTATCAGGACTGCAGATTCTGTGAGACTGAAATGCAGATTACTTATCTCTGCTGCACAACGTCTTGTCTTGGCTCCGATTGGAAGAGTGTTGAATGAAAGTGAACGGGTTCACAAGTCCATGGTGTTTAGGAGCCTCTCAGGGTCGCGGAAGCCGGGACTGCCCACCATAATGCCTGCACGTGTAAATTTGGCTTCTTACTCAAGGACACTGATTTTAGAGCGACCATCCAGACAGGCAGCATTTTAAAAGACAGGGCGAACCTGTGGGGCTTACCAACTTCTGGTGTAAGTCCCACAGATTCACTTCCTCAAATGTTTTGGTTATCAGCAAGTCCACTCTAGCCATCTGAAGCTCATTTGAAGGACATTTGTAGGCTAGCTTTTGGTGAAGGTTTGGCAAGGTCACAGTGCCTAAGAGTTGGAGGGATGAAAGATACTGGTGTGGCCATTTTTGGATAATATAACCTTCCAACGGAGTGAGTCAACTTCCTATTATTGCTTGCCAGCTAGTGAAGCAATTTGGGAGGAAAGAGTCCCCCAGCAGGTATAAATTATTGTCTTAAACATCCCTCAGAAGATTCATGAGAAGATACCCTTTTGCTTTGTGTGTTCGTGTGATGAAAGGCAAGAATAAAACTGGATTCATGTTTCTACTTTGCAACCTTTTAAAAGGAACTTTCAAAATAGATAGTTTAGGTGTAAATATTTTATTAAGTTCTTAAGTTCATTTCAAATATAAAGAATTAAGAGAAAATATTAGTCCTAAATTTGCTTATCACATGAATCTTTTAGTATATCCTCCACTTGAGTAGAAATATAAAATACCACTCTATTTCTGAAAGTCTGCTTCAGATAGATTGGAGTGGGGATGTACATAGAGCTCTATCACGTAATATGCTTTCATACTTTAAAAAATTCAGATAAAATTTACATACAGTGAATTGCAATGATCTAAAGTACAGATGCTCTTGAATTTAAAATGCTTTAACTTGTGGTTTCTCACTTTGGTGCAACAGCCATCTACAATCTGTAGAAACTATACTTCAAATCTTGGCTTTTGACATTTCTCATACTAGTGAGATGTTACGTGATATCCGCTGGTGATGCCGGGCAGTGGCCGTGGGAACAGCTGCCAGGCAGTCGTGCAGTCTGAGTACACCCCTGGTACTCTGCAGGGTATCGTGTTGCTAGACTCTGCTGCTCCGTTAGGTTAGATGTGCTAGGCGCATTTTCAACCTATGATGTTTTCCGCTTACAATGCGTTTATTGGGATGTAACCCCACTGTAAGGACAGGAACGTCTGTATATAATTTAGTGAGTTTCAATAATGAATCCATGCCAATCGAGATGGAGCATATTTCCCTCGCATCAGAAAGCATTTCTTGTTGAGTATTCTTATTATTCAACCTTCCCTTGTGCTCATTGTAGTTCATCCAACGTTCCAGAGACACGGTGCTCTATTGTCACTGCTACTTTTATCTGCTCTCAATTGGAATAGACCTTTGGTGTGTACATTTTATTTTCTTTCATGTGTGCAGCATGAGGTCTGTGATAATCATGCATGTTGTCACATGTAGGAATACCTCATTAAGTTTTATTGGTCAGTAACTCTTTGTTGTGGAACATAGTGTATCTGTTCCCCTATATTATTTATCTGATTTTTTGTTCTTTCTTAATAATCCCAAATCCTTTCTTTAGCTTTTTTTGATCTGAGAAATCTCCTTACCAAGTCTGGTAGGATAGGTCATATTGTTGGTGAAAAATTCCTTTAATTTTCTTTAGAGAATCTCTTTATTCCCCTCTTTCATTCCTGAAGGATAACTTTGCTGAATATAGGATTCTTTGTTTTCACAATTCTTTTATCACTTGAAAAACGTTACGCCACTTCCCTTTTGCTTCCATATCTGAGAGGAATCCACTTTTATTTGAGTTGTTCTTCCAGTGTATAAAAAGGCTTCATTTATCTCTTGTTGTTTTTCAGGATTTTGTGATTACTTTCAGCCTTTTTTTTTTTTTTTTTTTTTTTTTTTTTTTTTTTTTTTTTTTTTTTTTTTTACTTTTAGAGTTAGGTTCTCAACACGTTGCCCTGGCTGGCCTTAAACTCTTGGGTTCAAGTGATCCTCTTGCTTCAGCCTCTCAAATAGCTGAAACTCTTGGTACTTGAATTCCACCCAGCTTTGTGACTGCTTTGGAAACAATTTATTGTGGCTGTCTTAAGAGCGCGGATAATTTTAACATTTATGTTGTCCCTGTTTTGAGTCTGTTGATCAACTCTTCTAATTCGAATTGCAGTTTTCCTACTTCTTTGTATAATAAGTGAGCATGAACTTGTGTGTGTGTGTGTGTGTGTGTGTGTGTGTGTGTGTGTGTGTGTGTATCCTGTATGTTATGCAACTCTAGATCCTCTTCCCTAAAACTGTGTCACACTGACAGGGCTAAGAACACCACCTTACGTTGCCAGGTTCTTCCTCTGACACTCCAGGGAGAGAGGGGTGCCAGTTGCTCCCAGGCAGAGGAGGGACTTCATGCTGACTGCTAAGTCACAGATGATTCCGCTAGTGCTCAGAGGGGAAAGATCACCTTGACATAGCTCCCTAGTTAGCAACAGCAGTTGTCAAGATAGCTGGTTAGCAGTGAAACTTGCAGATTCTCTTGAGCTCTTCTCTGGTGCCTCAGAGAGAGAAGTTCATCACCACCTGCCAGGGATGAAAGCTGTGGTTCCCCGGCTGTTCTCTGATACCTCTGTGCAGAAGATGCCTCATGACAGTCTTGAGAGGGTAAAATATAGTCTCCCCACTGACCTTTACTGATGGAAGAGGTGGGGCATTGGTTTATTTGTGACATTTGGTTGGAGTAAATTAGTTATTGCCTTTCTGCCTTGCTAGGGTGCCTACTTCCTGTTTGTTTGGCTACGAAAAGCAGGTTTGCGACCCACATGGAGCCACGTGAGGCAAAAAGCCAAACCTCTCCCCATCATGGTTTTGAGGGCTACCAACTCTGCCTTTCAGACTTGCTTTTTATCTTCCTTACGTACAATGTCCAGAGTTTCCAGCCTTACCTAGCAGAAAGAATAGAAAAACGTCTGTCTGCTCAATCTTGTTCCAGATCTAGATACTCTTTGGTTTTTGGAGATGTATTTAGTACCAGATCTTGGTGAGCTCTGAAGTTAGAGAGGACAGTAACCTCTGAATCCGAACAGTGCCTGCCACACAGTTAGACTTAATTTGATTCATTTATTCTCCTTTTACAATCCAAATGTCTCTGAAATGTATTCACCTTTTATAGAATAGTTGTGCCAGTCTTGGAGGAGGGATGGGGAAGATGCACTGTAACCATTACCTCACGAGCGGGTACAGGAACCTTCTCAACATCTATTAACACGCATCACAGAGGCAGCTGCTCCTGCTTGTGCTTGTGTTAGGGTTGCTTCACATGCATATGTATAAACATGCCTAAAACCTCAGACCTCTACATACATACAACCCTGGGGCCAAAACACGCAGACTCTGAAATCTTTTGGGAAGTACATAGAAGGATCTTCTTCAGTGCTTAAAAAAAAGGTAATTCTAGACCTAATCTCTTCTTATTTAATCGTGGTTCCCACAAAGTGTATTTGGGAAGGAAGGAAGGAAGGAAGGAAGGAAGGAAGGAAGGAAGGAAGGAAAAAAGAAGAAGGAAGGAAGGAAGCAAACACGTGCTTCCTATAGATTCTTTGTAATTCTATTCTTGATGAAAGCCCTGCGGCCAGCCTTCATAGCCACATCTGAGGACTTCAGAGCCCCTGATAGACCTGCATGTTTTCCAAGCATCCCTATCGTTTATCTCCCTCTCCTGATTATTTTTGACCTTCACTTACACTTTAAGTGCTTGGTCGGTGGTTTGCACTGAAGTATGAACATGCTTTGGGGAAAACGGAAGTCGTCCTCAGGCTTGCTGGTGGTGGTACTGTGTATCATATAGTTTTTCCACGCTGTGTTTTGTTTGAATCTTGGTAGGAAAGGCAGTCACAGAAGGTTGGCCTCATGGGCCTCATGGAATAGCTCTACCTGAGCATTTATAGTTGTTGTATAAACACCACTTGGACAATTTTCACCAAGATATCAAATTCTATTTTCCTGTCCTTATCTGCCATGTGTTGCATATGTGAAGAACAGCAAATTCTAATTAATGATTTTATCCATTCAAGCAGCCATTTACAAAGCAGGTGTTCACAACCCTATGCCTGAATCACCCGAAAGGTCTCAATGCTGTCTCATTTTTTTCTTTTTCTCTCTCTCTTTTCTTTCTTTCTTTCTTGTTTCCTTCTTTCCTTCCTTCTTTTTTATTTCTTTCTTCTTTTTCCTGTAGTATATTTTTATTGTTATGTGTCTATATTTTAGTTTACAATTCAGTGGATTTGGTATATTTACACAGTTGTTACCACAGCTATCAATTACAGGATGTTTTTATCTTCTTAAAAAAATACCCATCATTCATCAATTCCCATTACCTCAACTCCATTGGTAATATCATTAGTTTTTCCCTGTCTATGGGTTTGCCTATCCTGGATATTTTGTATAAATGGACTCATACAAGATTTCTGTCATAGCCTACTATGTACAAGGTTTATCCATATTGTGGTGTTATGGCTGAGTAATATTCCATTATATAGATGTGTATTGAATCATTCATCCACTGATGAGATTTGGATTGTTTAAATCTTTAAATATATAAACAGAACAGCTATGAAGAGTTTGGGTCAAGTTTTTGTGCAAGCATTTGTTGCCATGTCTCTTGGGCAGACACCATGCAGTGACATTAGTGAGTATCTAAAACTCTGTTTTCAACATTTTGAGGAACTGTTTTCCGAAGTACCATTTCATTCCTATCACCATCAATGTGCAGGAGTTCCAGTTTCTCTACCATGTAAGAAAGACTTGCTATTGTGTGCCTTTCTGACTACAGCCATCCTGATGTCGGCGGAGTGATTATCATTGGAACTTTAAGTTGCATTTTCCTCATGATGAGGGATGTTGAACACCTTCTCATGTGTTTGTTGCCTTATTTATATGTCTTTTTCCAATTATTTATTAATCAGTGATGTTTTGATCCTCCCCTTTATTCAAATTCAATTTTCATGCTTAGCTTTTTTCCCTCCTTCATTTTGGGTTAGCATGGAAGTGTGCTTTTTCCAAAAAAACCCTCTTTTCTCACAATTAGTGATCATTTACATCCTGATACTTAATATTTAAATTACTTTACTCTCCCAATCAGTGTCATTAATTATCTGCTGACATTTAATCCAGAATGAACTACTCCTGCTGCAGTCTTTATCCAAAATGTATTTATCAAGTCATAGGTAGAATTTTGGTAAGACAGCTGTAGGCTACCACTATGCATCTAGGCTGATAATTTTCACCATGCACTCCTAGAACAGGAAAGATCAGCATCACTTGGGAAGTTGTTCAAAATGTGAATCGCTGGTCCCTACACCACTCTGTCCTAGACCTTGCAAATTAGACACGCTGAGAGTGTGATGCAGAATCCTGTTTTAGCAGATCTCCAGATGGTTTTGACTGTTCTCCAGACTGAGACTACGCATCGATACTTTTAAGTAGGTACAAAAAGAGTTATGAATAACAACATCAGAGCAACTTCAGATGTAGGAAGGGCATGCAACAGGTGTGGCCAAAAGCAAAGTTAAGTGGCACCCACGCTACAGGGCTACCATAGGTATTAACTGTTCTGACAGGATATACCTGGTTCTTGTTTTCCCAATAGGGATTGGTATCAAGAACAAAGAAAGCCTGATTATCCCTGGGTAGGATGGGTTAAGGAGAAATTCTCCAGAGGCTCCGGCCTGAATTGGTGTATTTATGTCACTATTCTCAGGACACCAGGTACTTCAATTGTTTATAGAACTGCCACATATCCCTCTTATGTAAGCCCCAGAATTAAGTGACTCGGTATAGAGAATCAACCCTATTACATTCATTAGTTAACTTGATTATAAAAATGCATTATTTTTTTCTGCCTGTATAGCTACATGTAAGCTTTTCTTCTGGCCCGGTGCTTTCTTCAGCTCCTTATCACTGCTGCTTAAACACCATTTTTAAGATTCTTTTGCGACTGTCATCCCCAACTCCAAGCGGGCTACTCATTGCAGTTCATAGGTGCAAGGTTTATTCAAAGCAAGCTTTTGACAAGGTGGAGAGAATAATTCGCCAAAAATTGCCATTTCTCTGAATTAGTTCATGTGCCAATGACTTTTATAGAAGCAGAGTATAGGGAGGTAGAATTATTCACCTAATCATACAAAATAAAGTTTACAGTCTAGTATTGGCTAGCAAATTCTGATGGTAGACATTTGCAGCTAGGATTCCTCTGTTGCCCTCTCCGCCATCCTCCTTGAGGTCCGTATCTTGTTTCTGGAAGAGGAGAGGTGGAGCGATTTTCTTCCTTCTCTGGCTTCCATCTGCATATCTGTACATCTGGTATTTCCCCTTCTTTTGGTTGTCTCTTCTGCTAGGAGGTCCATATCCTGCTTTCAAGGAAAGGGGGAGGGTGTTGGTATCACTCCCATTTTAAAAAGCGTAGACTATGAATTTATCATAAATCACTTCTATCAGTTTGAGGTAAGGTCCTTCTACATCTATTTTTCATTAGAGTTTTATTATAACTGGATGTTAAAATTTGTCAAAGTTTTTTTTTTCTGGATCTATTAAGATGATCATGTGATATTTGTCCTTGCTCTCTTTAAGTGCTGTGTTACATACGTTGAACCATCCTTGCATCCCTGGAATGAAGCCAACTTGGTCAAGGTGTATGATCTTTCTTAAAAAATTTTTTTTTGCATTCTGTTTTTTTGCATTCTGTTTGCATTCTGTCTTGTTGAAGACTTCCATGTTCGTTAAGGAAATTGGTTTTTAGGTTCTTTCTTTGTTTTGTTAAATCTTTGTCCAGTTTCTGTTTCAGGTTAATGCAAACAAAAGGAATAACTTGGGTGGGGGAATAAAAACTGAGCCACAGTGAAAATACATAAAAAGTATACACAAAGTGTCTCTGTGATAAAGCTACCAAACCAGAGCCAGATATGGCTTCCTCTTCTCTAATGATATCCAGAGTAGCAGTGAATTAAACCATTTAAAGAAATACCATCATATGATGCTACAGACTGCTAGGCATGGGATTTTCATACTTCTCAGAACCTGAGAACTAAGTGAAGACCCTAAGAATAATCTATGGATCCCTAATCTATGACTAGGTTTTTGGGCCCAAAGATAAATTCATAAAGGTGTCTAGTCATGTTCATGAAATTCTATGAATTGATTGTTTTTGTGTCTTTTTTATGACCAGTTTTCTCTATTACTGAGCACATAAGGCAAGATATAACAAAATATATTTAATCTTATGAAAAAATTATATTTTTCTATAAATACAATTATCTATGGCCACACCAATAGATATGTTGATTTAGTTGTTCTGTAGGAATTTTTTTGTATACAGTGTCAGACAGACACTTAAAATTCACTTGTTGTGTTAGGACTCTTGGCATTATCCTAACTATTGATCTTTTGAAACAAAATAAGTAGTAGAAATGCTACATTCTTACCAAAGGCGTTGTCGATATTGTCTTCTGTGTATCCAAAATGCTGCTCCACGTGAATGCTTTGGAAGCTGCTTGATTTGTTTCTGTCTTAAAATAACTCTGAGGACCTACACACACATCAAAGCATGTAAATTTCATATTTAGGTTAAGAATAAACATTCTTTTTAGTTTAAGTGGGATTTGTAATTAATGCATAACAATTAGGTATCCAAAAGCAAGTTTTTCAAAATCGACCTATACTCTTCTGTTATAGTGTAAATCCAGGTTTATTTAAAGTGTGTAATATAAAAATCGAGCATAAAATATTCTAACTTGAAACAGGGTTGTCATCAGTTCTAAAAGAAGCTAGGATGTTGTGTATGATATGTTCTGAGTCATGAAAATATTGAATATATTTCTTTTCTGTTTGAATGCATGCATCTTCATTTGAGTAGCATATGTTTTTAGGCTATATTTGAAAAATTAAAATCATACCTTCAACATAGAAAAGCTGCAAAGATCATAGCCACTTCTATAATTCAGTTGCCAGCTGCATGGGGAATAAAGTTCTTGTAAAAATATTTGTTTACATGATTCAGTGAGCAGTTACTAATTTTTTTATTTGAGGTATTCTGATAAAGGATTGACTTTTTACATTATAAATATTTACCTGATAAAAATATCTAAAATTTTATAAGACTATACATAAAAGTCTTCAGAAAAGTGTCAAAGTATACACAAAGTGAATTAAAATCAACTAAGACCTAGCTGTAAGTAATTCTTGACCCCAGCCACAAAAGGATTTATATCCATGAAAAGATTGTTAAACAAAAGTATTATGCATAGCGTGCATGGAAGCTCTAAATTAATGTTCCACTGAGAGGGAGAAAAGAACAATTGGAGAAAAATAAAAATTCCTGGAAATTAAAGCAAAAATAAAAGCTTAAAATTAAAGGATAGGTAATTAAAAGGAAATACCTGATGATTAACCTAAAAAGAAAAAGCCAAGAAAATATTCAAAAAAGTACATCAGATGAGTATTTGAGGAAATAATTAAAAATGAATATTTGCTCTTTATCAGATAAGTCCATTTTTAAGAGTACTAGAAAGATGAAGAAAAATTAAAGTGCCGTCATAATTGCATAGCTTAAAGAGTCTCTTAGTTCCCTTTCTGTGGCTGTAAAAGAATGCCAAATACTGGGAAAATAATATTTAAAAGGAGGTTTGCTTGGGTCAGATTCGGTGACTACAAGGTCCAGAGAGCACGGTCCCTATATTTTGGTGTTAAAACATTGTTCCTCCCTTTAGGCCCCATCATAACATGGCAGAGAAGCAAAAACGAGGTAGCCACAGTCAGAGGACGCAAAAGCGTGAGCAAGGAGACGGGCGGTAAGAGCGGGGCCAGACTGGCTCCCCTCCTCACGTCCTCTTCTGAAGTGCTTGAGGGCGATCTGTTCATCATGATGGAGTCCTCCCGCTGGGTGCCACCCCGGCAACACGGCCGCCCTGGGCTTCCACCTGTACATGAGCTTTTTGGGGAACATACACCATGAAAAAGGAAAAAACGTGCCTGTCCTAAAAAATATAAAGCTACATTGCAAATTCAGAAATCCAAGGATAAATAGCAAGTTCTTAATACTTCCAGAGTGGAAATAAACATCCAGTGTATTTATAGAGGTACAAAAATCTTTTTTCTTATGGTGGCAGAGAAGGAATTATATATATATGATTCTAAGTAAAACAATTTACACCAACAATGTTTCGGCAAAGTTGCATTCAAAAATAAGAACACACTAAAACATTTGAAAATGCAGTGACTCCCAACACTCTAAGCCACGGGTCATTTATGAAAGAATTACTTAGAGATACATAGCAGCATTGATGGCAAAATGAATTCAAGAAGGAGAAGACACGGTGTCCAGGAAGAAGCAGGAGAAAAACAGAAAAAAGTGAATTCTGGCAGAATTAATAGGTGCAGCTTTGAGTTTTGAGTGTAGTGATGAAATTCTGACACAATGTCGATCTTGTTGTTCTGTTGAGTTACAATTCAGTTTCGGTTATGTCCAAGTGCTAATCATAGTCAAACTCATTGTCTCAGTGTTTCGTTGAGCTTGGTGCCTTTGCATATAATACTAAATACTCATTTATTCCCCATAGCAAACTTGGCCAGTAGATATCTCTCTGTTTTTATAGTTGAGGAAAAGTAACTCGCCCAACTTCACCTAGTTAGTAAAGTGCTGTGCCATTACAATACAAAGACATGCCCTTGATTTTTCCTGGAATCATACTGCCTAATTATAGCAACAACTTCTATTAACTCTCTTTTTCTGGTATCTCTACGTACAGCTCCATAATATAATTATTTTCTAGTTCATACCAACTGCCTATTGTTTAACTCCACTGATTTCATTCATCCTCTTGCCTGCCCCCAGCCATATTACCGTATTGTATCAACCACAACCCATTTTTAGTTAAAAATGGGAATTTTTATTGATTGGCCTACACAACAGTGTGTTTCTAGAGAACCAGTCATGAAATATTATTTATGTATTTATGCATCTATGTATTTATTTCCAGGCATTTCCTTCATTACTTAATATTCGAAGGTTCCACACAAACATTTCGTTTTTGGCATCTGAATCACCGTGCAAAAAGTCTTTGGGTTTTGTCTGAGTGGTTTCACTCTAATGGTTTCCACTAAATAATCCTGCAGAGGCACATGTTGACCTCTTTGAGTCCTAGCCTCTTAGTGAATCATGTTTGAAAGGTGCAGTAATATGTTCTCTTCCCCTCAGTAGTTCTGTCAGGCCCAAAGTAGGCAAAGAAAAGGAAAAGTTAAAGAACAAAATCTGCCTTCATATTGGAAAATGAGATGCCTTTGTTCTTTCTTTTTCTTTCTTTCTCTCTCTCTCTTTCTTCCTTCCTTTCTTTCTTTTTCTCTTTCTTTCTTTCTTTCTTTCTTTTTCTTTTTTTTCTTTCATCTTACCAGGATTTTGCTTCTATCCCTTGCTGCATGTTTCTTTTGTGGTGAGGATGGATTCCTGCAGGTCTGTCAAACATTACAACTGTTCAGACCTTGACATTGTTCTAATTCCCTAATTCTCTCGCTCTCTCAGTTTCCCAGAGTCAAGTTTCTTGGGATCAGTTTCTACTCTCCCCCTCCCTTCTTCCTCCTACCCTAAAATTGTCACTACAGTTTGCCAGCTTCCCTTTAAGACTCTTGAAGTTTCATCCTCCCTACTTATTTATCCTGCCCTGCTTGGATTGGCTGTTCGTCTTAGTAGCTTTCAAGTCACAATGGAACAAGGAAGCTTGACGCAGTCATGCCATTGTCCCGGTTTATTTTGGAAGTCCGTAATCTCACAGGACCGTCTTGGCTGAGCTCCATCTTGTCTTGTACAGTCCTTGCTCCAAATATTGCTCCCGCCCTCCACTTCTTCACTAGAAGTACACAACCTGGTTTAGTCACCCTAGACTTTCTCACTTGACATCTGTCCTTGAGAACTATGTAAGAGCTAAGTGCTTCTCCATTTTCTAGAGGTTGAAAAGAACACATGTCCTGTTCTCCAACCTCCTAGAAGAAGAAAATACTCTGGATTCTGAAGATTAAGCATAAAGCAATTGCATATAGCTAAAATTATTCTTAAAATCACTTACTGTATGTAAAAGTAAAATTAAAGAAAAATATGTATTTTGAACATTTCACAGACCTTAGAATTTGTATTTGTTTTCTTAAACCACAACAAAGGTCTAAGTAGATGTGGATTTCAGGGCTATGCATACACTCAGCTGTTTATGCTCCTACGTAAATCATGAGATAATAAATGTCAAATATCTAATATGATCCAAAATGCTAAAAACAGCTGCCACAAAACCATTGTGAATGACTGCCTGGGTGAATGTAAATTTCAAATAATATTATTTCAGTATTATAGTTCCTACTAGTAATAACTAGGAAATACCAATTATAATAAATCTAGTGCATATGGTTTCCTCTACAGAGTCAAAAAAGTTCGCTGTTTCTTCAAGCTTGAGAACCAAGCAAGGTAGTTAATGATATCCATTTTGCACTTAAAAATACGTATTCATATTTAGCTATTGGATCTGTGCAGTCAGAAGCTCCCTCCCTTGCAGCAGTTCTCAGAAGGGTGCTGGGAAAGTTTGCAAACAGCTTTCATGCACAGTGAGCTCATCGTTGAAAGGCAGTTGGGTATACCATTGGGTCTCCGAGAGTCCAGCAGCATAAGCCAGTCTGCTCTTGTTCCTGCTGCAAAGATCCATTGTGAAAGAATTTAATGAAATCGCCATAATTATTTAAATATTTTTTTCCTTCTCACTCCACCCACACCTTATTCGCGTTGTTAAATTTGCAAAAGTTGAATCCATGAATAATGCAACTTTACAGTTCAGAAATGTTCACATGTTCTGTATGCTGGAAACTCTGTCGACCTAATTCTTCAAGTGTTCTGTTCTTTGCGTATATCTTCTCAATACAAGCATTCCTGATGAAAACGAGAGGAAGACCTAGGGTGGTGCTCTGCGTCATGAAAGGGGCACAACTTGGAGTGCACGTGTACATGTATGCAGCAGCTGTAGTCCACAGCTGTCCCACGAAGGGCACAGCTTCAGAAGGAAATCAGACCCGGTTTATTCTGATGGAGAGGTCTCATTATATCCAATGCCACTTTTTAAAAAAAAATTGTAAACAATAGATCCGTGTAATTTTTGAGAAGATCGGTGGAAAGACTGCCTTGAGATCTGAGAAGCAAAACCGATTTATAAAGCAAAGCAGATTTATTCTAAAATGAGGCTTATGCAGATGAAGGAAATGACACATTTAGAAAATGCACTTATTTAATTATCTCTTGCAAAACAAGAAGTCACCACACATTTTTTTTCTGATTCTTTGGAAGGAATCTCAGTTTTTTATCAAGAGCATGAGAGAATTAGTGTGTTGTTCTCCTCCTCCTTCTCCTCCTCCTCCTCTTCCCTTTTCTTCTTCTTTGTCCTAATAATCATCTGTAGTGCAATTGACAGGAAGTCTTTGGTGTCAGGAAAGTTACGTTTGGTGAGTGTTTATGTAAAAAAGAAAAAAAGCAGCTTCTTCTCAGTTCTATAAAGCTTGGTGTTGAAGGATCTGAACTAGTGCATCTAGATTCTATTGCTTGCCCAGGCTAGACTAGACCTACCTCATTGTTTTCTTTAATCCAGTTCATCACCTCTGCAATTGAAACAACTTTTATTTAATCACAAGTTCACTAATTATCCATTAAGCAACTGTTCCCATGGAGTTCTTGGCTTTGTGGGAGAAGCACACACAGATATGTCATATACTTAGCAGCAGAAGCAGGAAGTTAATGCAGAAAGATAGGAATCGCCGAATTATAACATCTCAGAAATGTTGAGTTTTATCAAGGAGGGTAAAGCTGCTACTTCTTGCCCCAGGCTCATCTCCTAAAATATCATTTATTTAGGCAAATATGAATAGATTTTATTCAAAAGCTAGTAGCTTCAAGAGAGATAAAGGAGTTAGAGACTTCAAACCATCATCTTAACCTACCTGGAAAAGTCTTTTTTGTTTTGTTTTGTTTTGTTTTGTTTCATTCTTTTTAAAAAAAAATTTCTCCACTTTTTTTTCTTTTATACCCCAGTATAGAGCCATTGCTTTTACAACTCCTTTTAAATTTACAACTGGAAGACAAAGAATGAATCTAATTTGCCTATTTCTTCTAATTTCCATACCTATCCTAGATCAAAGGCTTAAGTTTACTAAATAAAAGGAAGTTTACAGTCACTGATGGAACCTCTCTGCTATTGGTTAGCATTTGCATCTCCAACTTGATCCAGAATGCAGAGGGAGTCTTCAATCTGAAATTGTCCTTTCTCCTTGGTTGGTGCCTGGAATCCCTCCATGGGCGGTTGGACCAGACGGAGTGGTTAGGCACCCAGGACATATTTGCATCTCATAACTCCATACCCGTCTTGCAGGAAAGGAGAATCTTTGATCCAAAACTGTCCTTCCTCCATGCTGGGGCCTAATCCTAAAATCTAATCCTAAAATTTGAGTTGTTAGCGATCTAAGGGAGATTTGCATCTCTGTACCCCTGTTATTTTTCCTCCAGTACCAAGGGAAGGGAGAGGGTGGGTATCTCCCCATGTTCTTGACAACATGACCTTTAATTTTAGAAAATGTTGTCCTGCTAGTATCAAAAAAAGGTGATGTTGGAAACTGTGAGCGTCACCTAGCGGTAACAGTGGCACATTGTTCAAGATGGTGGACCTTTACATTTTCGCGCCGTACGCGATCAGGTGACCAGACAGGCAGAAAGGAGGGAGGAGGGATTAGGATGTGACGTTGTGATAAACGTGGCCCTGAGCCAATGCTTTAGATCTTCCCGGGAAGACTGTGAATCCCGCCAATGGGAAACG
>PVKB01000891.1:388498-546848 GCA_004027205.1 Ctenodactylus gundi | reverse complement strand
GCTCTCCACATGCCTGAATTCTAGGTGTCTGATAATGGGAGACAAACCCCAACTGTACCTTCTACTAAGGCAGGTAGTAAGAACTGATTCTGCTTTTTGGAGATTCTGACCTAGAAGCTACAAATCCCACTCTTGATATTGTCCAAAATGTAAAATCATATTCATTTGATTTCCTTCTCTCATCCCAGGTCAATATGGGCCTTATTCTGAGTGTTTTGGGTCACTATCATATGCGTTATCACTTAAGAGCATTTTATTCATTCTGATTTCTTGAGTCTATTTTTTTCATTCTATGTATACCCACAATAATCAATTATTTTAACTTATAAATTTTATAATTAGTTTAAGTAAATAAGTAAACACTTGAAGTCATCCCAGAAGAGATTTTATAAGATGTGTAAATTGTTTTAACATGTAATCTTAAACAGTGTCTTCACAATAACATATTTAACTGAGTTTAGTCAATTGTCATCAGTAAGTAAACACCTGTGAGAATGTAAAATTTCCTCAAAAGTGATAAAATATTGGAAGAAGATTTTCCCATATTAATCAGGAAATAATAAAACGGAATGTGTTTCTAATAGGATAATATAGATCCATGAATCTCAGTTTCTTTTTTTCTTTGCTGTTTTTAAATTTCCTGACAAAAAGATTAATATATAGTATATATGTGTGTGTGTTTGTGTATGTGAATGTGGGCGTGTAAGTCACAATTTTTTTTTTTTTGGTTTTGGAACATGGTCACCATTTATTTAAATTAGTAGCCACATAGAAGATAATTCTCTAAATGTACTGATCTAAAACATTAACTGACTGTCAAGATTTTATTGGCTTGATACACATTTTCATGTGTTGGCTCATGCCTGTGTTCGGGTGGAGAGAAAATTTCCTCAAAATTACCTCAAAAACCTGAGAAAGAAGGAGACAACAGGTGCCCTGAGTCATCCTGAGTTCCTCCTGCCTTAGAAGTGTGTGACTCAGGAGTATCCTCCCAGGAGCCTCCTCCTTTCCACAATAGGATGACTCAGCATGCAAGCATGCTGCAGCCCCTGGTTCTTTCTGTCCCACAGGCAGGGCAACAGTGTTCGCTGGTACCTTCTATTCTGTCTTTTTGCTAGTAATTCTTCCAGGCACTCACGGCTTGCAATCCAAGTGCTTGCTCAGCATGCCTGCCCAATGCAGTTCCAGGCCCTGCCTCCCTGGCTGATGCAAGGCCCTTCCCTTGTCCTCCGGGGAAAGTTGCTTGCTTGGCGGGTGATTTTTACCACATTTCTGCACGTCTTGTGTTCATCATTCAGGTTCAGTAGTTTCGCTGCCTTCCTAGATAATCCTTAAAGATGTTTCCTTTACTAAATCTCAGTCTTTCATTAAAATTCATAAGAAGCCGTTGATGAAGAGATCCTATAACATCATTATCATGACTCCTCCCTTTAAAATTCTTTTTTTAACCAGCAGACGACAGAATACAAAATCATACATAATAACTACTTAAGTAAACATTAGCCTTCATCATAGTTTATCAATACATTAGTTTCACTTAATCACAAAATTATACTGAACACTGTTTAGAGATTTCTACCTGACTCAGATGATAATTTTAACATGAATACCATTATCATTCAGTGCAGTAGCATCATCAGGAAGCTCTTAAACTTTTATAATTGATTCTAGAGTAAATGGTAATACACCAATCAAATTTATATTCTTCTGTTTTCTCCTTTCATTATCATCTATGTCTAATCTTTGTTTTTTTGTGTGAATTTATGAGTTTATATTTGTGTGAAAGGGATTGGATGTTTGTGATTAATACATGGTGCCCTAAAAATGAATCTTCTTTGCAAATATTAAAATAAATAATATTTTGGAAATACATTGCAGTTTGAATGGGTTTAAAATAAACTTACTGGTTTTCAGTTCTTAAATGAGTAGCAGATAATTTGTTCCTGTACAAATATTAAGTAAGTTAATATAAGACAAGTAATGAAATAATTATGGATTTACTTAAGTTATAAGTCAGAGAAGTAAGTATAGCTATGAGTCTAAATCGTAAAATATAGTAACAAACTGTAATAATCAAAATTATTTCTGAACTTTGATACAGAATTTGTCATAACAAGACTTCATTATTCTTAACATATTAGCTAAAATAATTATTTTCTATTTAGAAGAGGAAGCAATTTAAATATTGTTTTTAGATAACTCCTAGATAAAGTAACTTATATAAAAGACAGAACAATGACAAATATGTAAAATTTTTTATGAAGCAATATTCAACATGAATAAATTGCAAAACACAACAAGAAACAAACTTTAGCATACTAGCTGAACATTATGAGATATACCATTTAGGATTAAATGTTCCAGCTTGCATTCACATTGGCAGCGGAGGAGGGATCCCTTTTTTTCTGCATCCTCGCCAGCAATCATTGTTTTTTGAATTCTTGATGTAAGCCATTATAACTGGATAGAGGTGAAACCTCAGTTACGTTTTTATTTGCATTTTTCTGATGGCCAGTGATGGAGAACACTTCATTCATATGCTTGTTGGCCATTTGTGCTTCTTCTGAGAAGTTTCTTTTTCACTTCAGCTGCCCACGTCTTGATGGGTTCATTTATTGTGGGAGGTTTTATGTTTTTCAGTTCCTTGCATATTCTAGATATTGATTCTTTTTCTGATGTGTTACTGGTGAATAGCTTTTCCCACTCTGTGGCTTGTCATTTCACCTTGCTGATTGTTTCTTTTGCCATGCAAAAGATTTTGAATGTCATATAGTCTTATTTGTTGATTCTTGCTGAGATATTTTGCACTGTTGGTGATCTTTTCAAAAAATCCTTTCCTGTTCCTATGTCTTCTAAAGTTTCACTTATTTTGTCTTCAGTTAAACTCAGTGTTTCTGTTTTGGTGTCCAGTTCTTTGATTCATTTTGATCTGATTTTAGTGTGTGGAGATATATATGGGTCTATTTTCACTCTCCTCCATGTGGAGATCCAGTTTTCCCAGCACCATTTGCTGTACAGGCTGTCTTTTCTCCAGTGTATTGTTTTAATCCTCCCTGGGTTTTATTGGAAGCCAATTGGGCTGCCTGAATATTCAATTTAATCCAACAGAGATAATGTGAAACTATATCTCTACACCTTTGTGATGTCAGTAGAATCCAACTAAGTCTTATCACCAAAACAATATGAAACCAATATAAAAATGATAAAATATTAACCTATAAATCTCATGAATATGCAAAGCATTGAACATGGTAACATTTCAAATCCAACTTTGCATAAAAGTTATGCATCATAACCAAATAAAATGTATTATATCTAATTATAATATTTTAAGATTACTGAACTGTAATCCATTATTATCAGTTGCATAAAGGAAAATATAACTATATGATCAAAGTAGGTTTTTAGAAAATAACTAAAACAATTCCTACTTATGGCAAAAATATTACCAAACTAGGAATAGTCATAATTTCCTTCACTTGATGAAAAATATTTGCAGATGAAACTAATATCATCAAACTTATGTTGTACACTCATATTAGTGAGAAAACTCTTGTTTACCCAATAAGATCAGAGATAAAACTGTCCTTTTTCACTCCTCTAATTGAAGATAATATTGAAAGTAATAAATAATGCAGTAAATCAAGAAAACAAGACAAAAATTAAAAAGGCTTCTATCCACAGATTATATGCTTGTCCCTACAGAAAGTCTCAATGTGTCAACAACAAATTTTCTGAAATCTATAAAATTATAGCAATACTTCAGAAATAAAGATAACTGTTCATAACCCAATGTTTTCTATATATTAATGACAAACAATTGGAACTTGAAATTGCAAATGTAATACCATTCAACAGCATGTAAAGAAGATATTTCTAGTAAAGAAAATTTAAAAATTCACAAGAAATGCAGAACTCTGAAGAAAGCAATTCAGTTTTGCACAAATTGAGTAAGAGTCTACATCCATTTATGATAAGACTCAGTAGTGTAGTCAACTCAGGTTTTTCTTAATTTAATTCATAGATTCAATGAAAAAATAAACAATCATCTTAATATACAATTTTTATAGACACATACAAACAATTCCTAAGTTCACATGAAATGTAAATAAAATATTCATCACAAAATTAAATTTAAAAAACATTAAAAATTGCAACATAATTTTAAGTCCTCTTGTCAAGCCGCAGTAATAATAACAGAATGGTGTTGGCAAAAGAATGTCTTTAAAATTATCACACGAATTTAATTAACTGATATTTGATGAAGAGCAAAGACAATTTAGAGAAAAAATATTTCCCTTGCCTCCTTTTGTGCTATTATTGTTATTCTTATTACATCTATTAATATTATAAAGCCAAGAATATATTGTTATAATTTTTACACAGTCATTTCTTTCATCTAATAAAATTGAAACAATTCCCATTTCTTTTGTCTTAATATTGTCAAGTACACCTTACATCAGTCACTCTTCCATATGTTTAAGGCTCATGAGTAATTACATACATATTTTACATGCCATTATGAAACCACAAAACTGGAATTTTCCCCCAAAGCTTCACTCATTAGGGATGTGACTGGCTGATGAAAGTTAATTGGATCAAGTAGGTTAATCCAGGACTGTTCCATGAGCTGCTAGGAGGTGGGGCCTGGCCGGAGGCATGGGTCACTGGGGGTGTAGCTGGCAAGGCTCTGTCCTTGCCTTCCTTCCTTCTCATGCCCTGCTCTGCTTCTGTTGCCGGGTGGTGAACAGCTGTCCTGCACTTCCAGGACCTCTTCCAGGTCCTCCATTGTGCCTTTCCACAACTGCAGGCTGGCCAGAAACAAGCTGAGACCCCGGGACCACGGGCTAAAATAAGCTTCGCCTGCTTCAGATTGTCCAGTGTTGGATATCGTGGCCCAACAATGAGAATTTGATTAAGCCAGATACATTTTATTATTAAATCAGTGAAGTAATGAACGGAAGTTGTTCACTCAAGAATAGTTTTTGGCATTACATACGTAATTTTACTGGTACTTTTCTGTTGCTTTTATTTTGAGGGGGGGTTAAATACTGTTGGAAACATTAATATTCAGTCTGAAAACTTTCCTGTAGGCTTTTTTCTGTAACACACATCAATATCAAGGAATGTTTTCTGTTTCTTTTTCTCTGGGAAAGTTCTTGTTTTGCTTTCATTTTTGAAAGAGGACAGCAATGAAAATAGGTTACTTTAATTAGCAGTTTTCTCTTTCAAACAACCTTTAATGCTTTCTCAGTGTTACCTGGCGTTCATTGTTCCTAAACAGAAATTAGCTGCTAATTTTATTGAACTTTTGTAGAAGAAATGAATAATTCTTTCTTGTTGATTTTAAGAGCTTCATCTTGCATTTTACTTTCAGCATTTTTACAATGATGTTTCTGCTTTTATTTATAGATACTTTTGTTACTATCATGAAAAATATTTTTGGAGTTCCTTGCATTATAATTGTTGCAGGTTTCACATGTTAGATTCTTGAGAGAAAAATTGCAGAAACAGACTTGTGTTTTTCAATGTTAAGGAGAAACTAGGTGCAATGGAATAGTGGCTCTGGGTGTAATATTAAAACACAGAAGAGCCTTTGTAATGTTAGAGGAGCCCTGTCTTCAAAAGAGAAGTCCCAACAAGCTGTGTGTTGTACTGTTGTGGACAGTGCTCGTGTTCTCCTCGTATTTATATGTTGACACTTCAGTCCTAATATGTTGGTGTCAGAAGGTGAGAATTCAGGAGACAGTGATAAGAATAGAGCCCTCATGAAACATGAAAGTAGTCAGTAAAACAGAAAAAAAGAGGAGAAATTCAGCAAAGTAGCTGGCTGCTTTTTCCATTAAATGAAAGTGTAACAAGTTGCCACTCTGCAACCCAGACCAGCTTCCTCACCAACGTTCTAATTTGTGGCAATCAAGCCCAGTTCCTTCACACTAAGCTACATCCAAGACTATTTTTTAAATTTAATTTTTATTTTTTTGAGACAGGGTGTCACCAAGTTTCTAAGTTGCCCAGACTTAGCTTAAACTTTTCATCTCTCTGCCTCAGCCTTCCAGAGTTCTGGGATTATAGGCCTAAACTATTCAGCCCAATTTATGTTGCTTTATTTTTATATAGCAGTTTGAACTGACTGGGACATCATATGTGTTAACATTCATGAAATCTGAGTAAATTAGATACCGGATCTCCTCATAATACTCCTCAAAGCTTAAAGTTGATCAATAAATATCTGAAAAATTAAAGATAGGGATTTTATAAATTCAAAGAAGATCAGAGGGTATTTTTCAAAATTCTACCAGATTGTCATTATATTGTTAGAATACTTGATTAAAATTAATCACTGACTAAATGAATATATAATTTGTATTCATTGAAATAACAAGCCATCATTTACATATTTGATTTTAAGACAGAAATAAGCAATATTGCATTTACTGTTTCTTCATCCTCAAGGCTATGAGGTAATTATATATAAATATATGTATTTTATATTAATTTTAGTTTAAATTATTTTGTTGAAAATAATTTTAAACAATGAGCCTATAGAGAAAGTTTTAAAATGGCATCTATAACAAAGGATTTTCTAGATTTGAAACTCTTTTTACTTTTTTTGCTATTGTGCAATCCTTTTGGATAAAACGGTACATTTCCGTTAGAACACTAGGAGTCAGCATGGCATATACGTTTGTATATATGTCATATATTGTAACTTAATAAAAATAAATTTACTTGGTGAGGTGTCTTTATTTCTTTGAGGCTCAGTTTCTACTTTAGCATGAAAAGTGAAACAAAAATGGATGAAAATATGTTCCTGTGGGTTACTACTAAGCAAAATCCTAGGCTTGGATTTAACTCAGTAGTATATATATTTTTTTCTATTAGAAGTATTTGTCTTTTGTTTTTCATATACAATACTTAAAAAGTATAATTTTATTTGGTGCTCTCCTTCAAATAAAGCATAATATTTTTGTAAGATGGAATGGTTTGTAGTCCCACACAAACAGCCTTCTGAAATAAATACAATCAGCTTGGGAATGACAAATCATGTATCTCGGTGAAATGACATTGCAGTCAGTAGAGTGGTTTAGATGGTAGCAGGTTTTGTGAATGCACAAATAAAGATGCTCTGTAATAAAACAGAACATGTACTTCTCTTTTAATAAAGAAATTTAGGGTTGACAGGTGGGGGATATTTTTAAGCATAAAGTACAGACAGTATGAATTATTTCCACAGATACAGAGAAATATGCACTGTAATATGAAGTGCAAACTACCTCAGGACTCCCCCACGTACAAGGCTTTATACCTACAACCCATGGTCTGTGCTTGAAATAGTGACATATTCTGGCCAGAATAATGAAACAAGGGTATGCATTTAGTTTTTAAAAATTCCATAGGAAAAATATATATATTGGAAACTCAAATATTACATAAAAACAGGGTTGAGAAACAGATGCATGACTAAAGTTTGGCAACAGGGTTATGACAAACATTGACTAATGCACATTCACATCAAAGGCAGACTCTTTTCATTCACCACAATATCTCATAAGTGTTTTCCTATACTTTATTTTAATAAACGGTATTTCTAAGCCATAAGGTTATGTTGCAAGTATGTCAAGATCGGTAGTGAGTTTTTTTTATAGAAGTTATTTAACAATAATAATGACAGCAATAAAATACAATGCACTTATGCTCATAATTGCCTATAATCACTAGTGTATATCACTATATATTCTCTTTCATAGAAGATGATAGCACAATGGATTACATTTTGTGAGACACATGATGTATGAAACAACAAGCAACCATTTCGGTGTTTTCTACCTAAGGTTGCTTTTGGTAATAGAGTTTATGTTAGGAGATAAATAAAAGTTACTCCTACTAAAACTGTCAGCAAAGGGAAAGCTGGATAAATCTCCAAGATCAAATTTAACATAAAAATCAAAATGAAATGAGAGTTATAGAGTGTGTTTTTAAAGGTACATTTGAATTTTACTATGTACTGAGTTCGGGATGTAGCTCTTTGGTAGAGTGCTTGAATTGCATGCACAAGGCCCTGAATAGCATTCCTAGTACCACAGTATTATTTCTTAAAAGTTAAAAAAGTATTAAATATTAATTCAAAATACACAGATGTGAAAATTTCCTATGTTATATAGTAAAGATAAACATCTCAATATGCTCATATTATACTTGTCTTAGCCATCTTTTCAATGAAATAATACTTTTTTTACTAAGAAGTATATGAATTTATGTTAAGTGTTTTGATGATAAACTAAAATCATTACTGGTAGTCTCATAAATTCTCTCATGATAATATTTCATGCATTTGTTTAATTAAGCCACAGACAGATCATATCTGTTTCATAAAATTTGAGCAAAAGTTTAATAAGATACCTCTTTTTTCATTTTGGAAAAATTGATATTTTAGTTGTACTAAGCGAGGGTGATTTAATTAATGATATTGTTCACATAGTTAATCTAAAAAGACTGAAATACAATTTTCAATTGGATGATAACATGAAGAAATACCTTAAATAATAAATCGGGAAGAACGTTATATGAACTGAAAAAAATAATTAGAAATTAGATGAGAGTTTTATTTTACAGTATCATATAAAGTATTGACGTCATTTAGAACATCTTTTAGAAAACTCTGCTGAATTATTATTCTAGGCTCAGTTTACCATATTTTTCTTCCAAGAAATGAGTCCTACATCAGGGTTTTACTCTCACTCTCTTTCTCCTTTTTTTTTTTTTTCCTTAGCTCTTGCATTTTCAGACAGCTGTCCCAAAGTCCACCCTCCAGTGGAATCTAATTGCCTTCAAATATCTGACAAAGGAAAGCATCCAGTGAAAGCTCTAGAAATGATGAGCAGATATTTTGATGGCAGAAATATATAAAGCAGCATTCTCTAAAAGATAACTCATTCGGTATGACGGGCTCCACCATCAATAATTAGATGTTCCTGTTCAGTGATTTACAGCGTGGTTCAAATCCCAGATGCATTTCTCCTTCCAAGCATTCTACGTGTCTAAAAATGATTTACTTATTTTATTGGTGTAAACACTTTTCTAAAAGAAGACTATCTAATAAATCCCCCTGCATAATTTCACATATATTTTTTTCAGTCTTCTATTGCTAGTTTTCTATCTGTTCTATAGAACCCTAACTTGGCCTCCATCTTCTTTTCCTCACTTTCTCCTTTCTTTTTGGAATTTGAATGTTTTCTGGATGCTAGTGCGTGTTCAAAAATTTTAACACCATATTGATTTCTACAAGGGGTCACAAAGAAGAGTATTCCTTGAGTCTCAGAGGAGACTGAATTTTCAGCCATATTGGAACTGTTAAAAATGCGATACTCTTAATGATGGGCTAATGCATATTGTAATAAAATGGACATGAGCCTTTTGGAAGGCAAGGGCAGAATATTATGTTTAAGATCTAAAATGTTCCCTAAAGGCCTCATGTATGTTAATCATGGCGGTGCCGTGATCACGAGGATGTTATGCTCATCAGCGGATTCATCCTTTGAGGCATTCAGTGGCTCACTGTGCTGTTAGGAGGGGGTTGGAGGTGGAAGATCTCAGGGAACGTGACCGGACTGGTGTATTTATTCTCTGCTCCGCCCAAGTCCCTCTGCTTCCTGACTACCATGGCATGAGCAGCATCTTCCCACGCCACTCTGCTTGGACACCAGCCAACCATGATCTTATCGTCAAAACTGTCCACCAAAAATTATTTAATTTGCACATGCTAAGAATGCTGTTTTAGGAATATAGGATGTGTCAATTATAATAACTCAAGTTATATGATATCCTTTAAAGAGTAACAATATAGAAATGAAGGACAAAACCATGCCTTCCAAATAGTAGGGACATACAAAAGGTGGTTTGGGCTGTGGGTTCCAGTGGAAAGCGGCAGTGTGAGGGATTCTGGTGGCTGCAGAAATATTCTACATCTTAACTTTAGAAATATCCACATTGTATTATTTCGCTGTGCTTCACCAATATAATGAAAAATTGTAAAATGAACTTTTTATATCATTGGCCTTTTCTATACCTTCAAGTGAATCTAAAGTTATCTATAAATTTTAAAAAATAGTTTTTATATAAATCCAAATTGTTTGTCATGATATACCTTAAGAACATGTTATAGATAAAGTGATTAAGGAAATAAATGTCTTAAAAGTTATACAAATATTTTCTTTTGTTTGAAATTTGCAAGAAAAAAACATGTGGGTTTTCATGTAATCAACACATCACATTTGTGATGATCAGCAATTCAAGTCAGACACCACCTGTGCGATGTTGGTGACAAACTAGATGCCTCTTCAGACTTGTGAGGAGTGGATAAACAGCTTGTATATCCTCAGAAGCAAAGGTAATATGAAAATACATTTGAGTCTGCATGTCTGATTTTTCCCCCATTTTGTTGATGCTTATAAGGACAAAACGAAAGTTCACAATGATCTTGGGCATTTTGTGCACATATATACCATGGCAAGGTTACAAGACCTTCCCCTCTCTCCTTTTGGCCCTCTCGCCAAGGCTATGTGTCTTCATTCTGAAGTGAAATACATTTCAGATTTGTACTTGGCACATGGTATAGATTTTTTCACAGTTACATTTCGCTTAAGGTATATCATTTCAAAAATGGTAGAAATGAAAAGAAAGTACCTTCTCAATTATATTTCTTTCCATGTTAAATGGGATGGTGTCTGGAATGTTCCTGGCATTGCAGGTGTTAAAAGGTCTCTATTGAAATATTTGGAAAGATTCAGGTACAAAAGAGATCCTTTTTGATGGTTGATAATCTGCATGTGTGTGCAGGTATCCATTTGCAAACAACCAGTCTATTTGTTGAAACTTCTTTTTGTTTGTTTTGACTTTTTTGTTGTTGTTTATGTTTGTTTGGTTTTTTATTGTCTCTGTTATCTGTTATCTGGGCATCCTAAAATGACTGAAGATACCAGTGAATCTCCAGTAGGGCTGTAAATCATAACATAAGCTATTGGTTATTTAAGAATTCTTCCATTTATTTATTTTATCCACACCAATATAAGCATATATTTCTTCCATCTAATTGTAATTTTTTCTTAAATGTATTGCTAGTAAAACATTAACTAACGTACACTGCACACTTTGTTTCATGTTTAAATTATATTCAATGATAATGTAATTTATTTTCCAAACTGAAATAGTTCTGAAAGTAAAAGATGGTGCTATTAGTAATAATGCCAGGCTACCTCAAATAAATCTAGATGATAACTTACGGCCTAAGATGAAACCCGCAACTAAATAATAATCATGTGATGTCTAGGGATTATGTAGTGTACTCACTTATATGTGACGCATTAAGCAATTTTCTTGGCACGTAATCAATGTGAATTAATGTTCCTGGCACCTGGATGCACAAATACATCCATAAGTGCCTCGGTGCCTATGAGTTCAGGGCAGTGAACTCTCGTGATTCTGATGGTGGCATCCAATAAGCTTCTGTCACTTAGTAATTTCCCTCACAATGTTGGGGATGGGATTCTGAATGCCACATTTCTTTTAAGCCATCTAGTTCCTTTTTAGGATCTGCCAGTAGTGGACACTTGAAACTGACAAGAGAGCTGGGGGAGGGAAAAAAAGTCCTTTTGTTCACTTTATGTTTCTTTAGCATCTTTTCTTTCTTATCTTTAAAAAAAAACATGCAGAAGTTATTTCCAATTACAGCAATTCAGTTTTCTTTTTCTTATGTATTTTTTACCTAAAGTGAGGAAAGAAAGCACCATTATTTCTCTTACTAAACAGCTGCGCATACACATTCCCTCAAGCTCCTAGACAGCAGCAGTAGCTGGCCGGGACGCGTGTCTTCAGAGTTCTGAATTTCTGTTGTGTAAGGCCTTTCCTTTGTTCCACGAGTCCCAAGACTATCAGAAGTTCCCAATTGTTGTTACTTCTATGACACTTCAGTGTTTTATTTGTTCCTTTTCAGTTGCCTGTTTAACTCAAACACACTTCATGAATAAATCTTTACATTTAATTATTTTTCCAAATAATCGACTTAGGTATATTCTATCAGAGTACTATCAACCCATTTTACAGAATGGGTTTTGCTTCCTGTGAGCTCACGTTTTCAGGCTGTTTATTATGAATTAGCTATCAACCAGCAAAAGTGCCAAGGTGCGAAATAGGCCTAAGGATGACGTGGAATATTGTTATTACTTATGAAACCACTTTGCCTTCTGTTGTATCGTACCTGAAATACCCAACAGAAAGTAATAAAATGTTCATCTCTAATATTTTCTGATTGTAAAATCTTATCATTGTATCTTAACTGTTTAGTAGTTGTTTATAAACCTTTTATTTTCCCTTTATGAAATATCAAAAATAAAAGTGTAATTTTAGATAAGGTGTTCCCATTGGCTCAACTTTAGCTTTTTCTATTATATATATTCCCTATCTTCTTAATGTTAACACTCAACTTCTTTTCTTCCAATTTTTACTGGTTTCATTACTTAGGGCTCTTTAAGAAATCATTTAATAGAAAATACATGCTACATTATTTCTATAAAAATTTTAAATATATGACTGTGGAATATAAGTATACACATATGTATACATATATACACATGTAGACTTTACATATCAAGAAAAATTCACGACCAGAAAAATTCACTGCAGAATTTCACCAGTACTGCAGAGAAGAGATCTCACCAATACATGTCTAAATGTTCCATGAAATTGAAAAAGAAGAAACATTGTCAAAGTTTCTGGAAGCTAGCACTATTCTAATACCAAAACTAGACAAAGATTAAAAAGGTCAAGACATTATGGGCCGATTTCCTATAACATAGAAAATATAGATGCCATAATAGATTCAAAAATCTTCAACTAACTAATCATCAAAAAATTTACATACTACAATCAGGTTTGCTTCATCGCAAGGATGGAAGGTTGACTCAATGAATGAAAACCAATTCACGTTATACAGCACATAAACAAAAACAAGGACTAAATCACACGTCAATAGATGCAGAATAAAGCCTTGACAAAAATCCAACTTCTCTTAGCGATGATAACCATAATAAAAACAGGCATGGAAGAACCTTGCCTCAAGCTGACAGAAGGTATTTGCACCAAATCTACTGCCAACATTTTACTAAATGAGGAAACTTGAAAGCGTTTTCTTTTAAGTTAGGAAGAAGACAAAAGTCTGTTCATTATCACCACTTATATTCAATATAGTACTGAGAAAACTAGCCAGAGCAATCAGGTAAGAGAAAGAAAGGAAATTCATGTTAGAAAAAAGAAGTTAACCAAATCTTGTTTGGAGTAGACTTGATTTTCCCAATAGCATAGGTCAAAATCTCCACCAAAATTACTGTATAAAAATAACAAATTTAGCCAAGTTGCAGAATATAAAATGAATGCAAAAGTCTACAGCGTTCTTCAACATTTATAGTGAACTCATTGAGAAAGATATGAGAATAATGCTATTCTTAATAGACTCCAAATTTAAATATAAGAACAAACCTAACCATGAAAGCGAAGAACCTCTACAATGAAAATCATACTATGCTGAAAAAAGAAAGTGAAGAAGACGGTGGAAAATGGAAATACCTTTCCTATTCCTGGATAGATCCAACTAATAGTGTCACAATGACCATACTGCCAAAACCTGTGCACTGATTCAAAATATGAACATTTGTCAAAAAACTAGAAAGAACAAATCTAAAATTCATATGGAAACAAAAAGATGGAGAATCATCAAAGCAGTCCTGAATGAAAAGACAAAAGCAGATGGTATTATGATTTTAAATATCACTTTATATTGCAAAGCTATAGTAATAAGATCCATATGTTTTGGCACAGAAACAGATAGGTAGATTAAAGGAAGAGAACTGAGCATGCCGAGGCAAAATCAAGTCCACTAAGCAATTTGATCTCGACAAAGGGTCCTACACGGAAGAAAGAATAGCCTCTTCTACATATGTTGCTTGGAGAAGTGGTTATCCATATGCTGAAAAATGAACCTAGGCCCACACCTTTCACCATGTTCTAAAACCAAATCAAAGTGAATCCAAAATATAATTAATATTAAAATAGAAACACTGAACTTCCTGGACAATACAGAAAGATAAAACTCTTGAATATGTAGACCTGGGCATAGCCTTTCTTCATAGAGCACTGGACACAAAAGAAACGATTTCAAGAGTCAAAAACTGATATTATATCAGACCAAAAAGATTCTGCATAGCAAACGTAATAATCAATGGAGTGAAGAGATAACTGATGCATGAGAAAAATAGTGACCATCTACTCCTTGAACAGGGTCTCATAACTAGAATGTATACACAATATCAAAGAAAAATAGATCCATAGAAAATACCCAATTAAAAAATCAGCAATGTAAATAAATAGAAGTACAAATGACCAGCAAATATATGAGAAAATGTTCAGTGCCTTTAGCCATCAGAGAAATACAAATCAAAACCACATTGAAATGCTATCTTAACCCAATGAGAATAGCTTATCAACAAATCAAAAAGCAATACGTGCTGGTGAGGATATGAGGGAAAAAGAACTCTTTTGAATTGCTGATGAGACTGTAACTATGGAAAACAATATGAAGAAGATATATAATCTATCACATGACCTAGTGATGCATCTTTTGGGTATCTTTCCACAAGAATTAAAAGCACTGGAAGATGGAGTTACATGCAAACACCATACTCATGTTTACAGCAACACAATAATCATAAAAGATGTCTAAATATCCCTCAATACATTAGTGGATAGAGAAAATGTGACTCATATATGCGAAAGAGTACTACTCTGTCATAAAGACAGAGAGATTGGAGCCATTTTTAAGCAAACGGGTGCAATTGAGACCATTATGCTTAGTGAAGTCAATCAGACTTGAAAGATTAAATATTGCATGGCTTCTCTAATGTGAGAAACCCAGAGTGTAAATAAGTTAGAGTCAAACAGGAGAGCTGTTAGGAGGTAGACAGTACCAGAAATGGTGGGAGGGTGAGAAAGGGGGAGGGGGGAAAGGATGTAAAGTTGATGAAAATATATGTGCAGAAAATTCACAAATTTGATGTAAGCTTTTTGTACCACAAATTCACACTAAAAATAAGAAAAAAGATAAAAAGAAGTCTACGTGCATGTGGGACAGATAGAGGACCTGGTCGCTGCTCACATGGGAAACTGGAATCATCAGAGGAAGGAAACCAAGGCACAAACCAACCTACAATCGAGGTCGGGAAGCTCACCCCACATATAGTGTGAGCTTGCTCTGAAGATCAATATTCAGAAGTGTTAGATCAAAAAAGAGCCTGGCAAGTCAAAAATATAACCACCGGGAAGAAAATTTGTTCCCATGACTAAGCCTGGGTAGCAGATCCAGGTATAAGGTATTCCGTGACCCTGGGCCTGGATGACAGGTGCTGGCATAAGGACGAGTGTAAATCTTAATGGATACTGGGATAAGGGACTAAGTGGGAATGAAAACGGACAGAAGGGGCAAGAGGGATCATGAGAGGTACAAACTGGTCATGGGTAAATAGGGGTTTTTAATCTGTTGTGGATGGATTAACCATCATGGGGGTTAGAGGATGGGATATTAAGGTTGTGTGGGAGTCAGGCACTGCACAGAAGAGGACAAAGCAGATTTGCCAGACAGGTTGGGAGAGCAGGCAGGTAGGCAATGGGTTCAAGAAACAGGTACCTCCATGTGGCCAAAGCTGTCATCAGTTCAGCAACTGCCAGGCCCAGCAAAGTCACTACATCTTTAGAATTGGAATCATCCTATTGACACAGCCATGGCCAAAAAAAGTAATGAAGGAATAGCCATCCGCAATCCGAAGTCATATGCAGAGAGCCAAGCTATCTTTGTGGCAATGGTGGAGATGTTCAGCACAAGAGCCATAGCGCTGGAGCACTGCAGGAAGTGACGGCAAAGATCGTAGCACTTCCAGAAGAAGTGATACTTCCTCTTTCCTTTATTTATTTATTTACTCATGTATTTATTTATTTTTCCCTTCTGGTACAAGTGTGCAGGTAGGAGTTACCCACAGCTGGAACTGGTCGTCTTCCCTCGGTTTGCTGGCCGGTGTGTCATTCACTTGAAAACATGAAAAAAAAGTCTGCCTTACAGATCATCTACTTGTTTCTTCATCTGTTTAAGTTTGTAATGAGTGATTGATGGTCACACTGGTCATGGCTAGTGTAGCAATTGCAAGGGTGATTTAACATTCTCATAAATGCATTAGTCTAGTCCTATTCTAAGATATTACAAGACCAAATTGAGATTTCAACATCTAAGAAGCATTTCTAAAACTCATTGTGGGAGACAGTGATTCCAATGCCTCCCTCAACTGATGCCCACTTCCTCATAGTTCAATCTTTCTACAATCATTTCCTCCTACGTCTACATTGGATCTTATAATTGGCTTCTAACAAACAGAAAATTTAGGGCTTAGTGATAAACCATGATCATTTATTTTTTGTTCTTGTTTTTTTTTCTTTTCTTGTCTTTCATCTTTCCTGAGTTTGATGGAGCCAGCTCTCCTAATATAAGCTGCTTTACAGAGAAGTTGTATAATAACTGAAACCTCTGACAAACATCCAGTAAGGACCTGGAGTCCACAGGTTAATAGACTTCAAATAACTAAATGCTGTCATAGAGCACCAGTTCATCTTAGAAGTAGATCCTGGATCTTATCAATAGTTCACATTTTCACAACTGTATTATAGGTCAGTTGTGTGAGAAATCATATAAGCCCTATTCATACATTTAAGAAATAATGTCAGTCAAATGCATATATGTATGCCACAAATTCTGGAAGAAAACAATATGGCCTTTTAATATTCTAATTTTGGGATAATTTACCATACAACAGTAATACAACTGCTATAATAATAATGTACACTGAAAATTATAACTACAATGAGTGATTCAGAAGGGAATCTTTTCTCCTTTAAGATCCAAAAAGTTTGCCATTATATTTTGGTTATTGTAGCAAAATTCACACACAAACAAGTATACAGGGGAAATGCTCTGGAAATCACTCTTCAAACGTAAGAAAGGCATTTCAAAGTATATTTTAAATGAGATGAGAATTTTAAAAGTGAATCCTGAAAGGTAATTCAGTGTTTTTTTTTTTTTTTTTGAGAGCATGAAGACCTCATAAAAGAGATATTTTCCTTAGTATAGAAACATTAACTTACTTTGAGCGAAACTGAAAAAAAAGAAAAAGGTAAGTTCCTGTGAGGAGCCATTTCAGGAAACAATAAGGCCTATAGGGTGCAGATGAGTGTTTAGTTATTATTTCTTAACAATTTTAGACAGGTTAAAACTGGAGTCAAACAAGGTAAGACAGAGATGACAAAGTTTAAGTAGGGATAAAATGAATAGAAACAATGCAAGACACACAACATAACACGATCTCACATAGAGTAGCGTTATGATATTGCAAAACATAACGCACATTGGGGATGTTAAAAGTGGTAATGTATCAGAGTGATATTTGACTGTGACTTAAAAATTCCCAAACTAAAGTTTTCCCCAGACATCAGCATTTTGGGCAGGATATGATAGAAGAGAAATGAATGATTTTTCTGGAAAGGAAATACTGAGGTTCTGCTCTGCATATGTGGAGACTCGGTTGCCTATGGAGTGATTTTATAGAAATCAACTGTTACTAACATCATAAATCATAATTTGGTTTGCCCATGTTTACTGCCTTGGCTTTACTTTAGAACACAATGCTTTTATTGTGCCGAGCTGATTTGTCTCACAGTCTGTCACACAGCCAGGTTTTGCAGAACCTATTACCTGGTTAACGCCTTTCATTAGTCCTTTGTTTTTTTCTATCAGCATGTGTTGACCAATGAAGCACAAAAATTGCATATGGTGCCTTATTTTTAATACACAAATATATACTGCTTACTATGTACAAATAATGCATATATAATTATATATTATACACAAACACACGCACATACCTGTATAATTTTGGGAAAGTATAAGTACATATGCCTCTCTAGTTGGTAAGAGATTAAAATTAACCAGTTTTTATCTAAAGTAATGATTTTCCCTTACTTGTTTTTCTAGAACAATATAAACTGTTTAACTAAGCATGAAGAAATGAAATTTCTTTGGGGGATTCAGAGCAATACTACTGGGATTTACTTTTTAAAATAATATCCTTAAACTGTGATGAAGGGGGAAAATGAAGTCAGAATAAAATTGCACATTGTAATAATGAGTTTGCTAAGATATTACCCCAGATTTAGGATTTCTTCATTTAGTCCATCAAGGAAATTAAGGGCTACCCTGTTAGACAAGGTCATTAAATCAATTATATAAGGTTAATTGTATAAATTAGCATACCTAATATGATAGCCAGAGCACTAAATGGCAGAGTAATGAGTCACCTAAATGAATGCTTTCTATTTACCTTTGGAACACTAAATGTAAGAAATGTAATTTCTTTACAAGTATGCAGACATTTTGAAGCAAAATAAACATATACGATCTCGAGAATTCCTATTTATTGATAGTATTACCTATTATATTGATGTTCTCATAAGTCAAGATGTATATTTCATAATCAGAATTGCCACCCAATGATTACAGTTTCAGAAAGTTGGCCTAAAGGACGGTACATAGTTTCTGAGTCTCACTTAACATACTATCTTGTTTAAATGGCATCCAAAGAGAGAAGTTCAACTTTGAGCCCACCCTGTTCAGTTTATTAATTTAGCAAGATTCTGTCTCAAATAAAAAAAAATGAGAAAGAGGCTGACAACTTAGCTCAGAGTAGGGACCCTGTGCTCGATCTCCAGTATGGAAAAGGAATGGACAAAGAAACAGTCTTGCTTAATTTTCGCAAACCTAAGATAACCATTACTAAAATCACCAAAATCTAGCAAATACTGATGGTGTTTGAGATATGCTTTGGTTCTTTTTCCTTAATGTTTCTGTGCCGTACCTTGTGATCCAGCCAAAACTGCTTCTATTTGCCTGGAAGTGTTATGTTCTCTCGTTACTCCAAATTTGGTCATTATCTTTATTCCTTTCTTGTAGCTCCCTTTCCCCTATGTGAGATTGTCACTCCCTTGTGTTTTCCACTCCTTTTTATTCCTCTTTCCATTCCTTCTTCTTTTTATCCTCTTGATGCTTTTTTTCCCACAGTTCATAGCTTCTTTGAATAACAAATTCTATTCCCAACAAAACACCTCTGTTTCAATATTTCTGTATCTCTTGGTACAGACATGAGAATATCTTATTTTTTTCTTATACCATAAATCACTGTCTGCCTGATTTGAAGATTATTTGTACAGGCGCTCACCTCCTACCATTCAAGAAGATTTCAAAGTGATTATTTTTATTTCATTCATTCTTCTATTTATTCAGAGCTCAGAAATTTTTCTTCATTCAGTCTTTAATAAATATTAAAATTTACTGATTTCTTATGGTGAATATAAGTGAATCAAATGCAGTGAAAAAGGTAAATTTGGTTTACAACTTACTGTTTGTTTTACAAAGAACTTGGAAGAAAGAATTCAAAGCCTCCAAACACAGAAAAATGGTAAGACTATATAAATGTTGATTTTCTTGATTCTAACACACTAAGATTGTACACATGTGTTGAACAGTCACTATATTCCGTAAATGTGTGAAACTAATAGATGTCAGTAAAATACTATTTTACTGAAATTTAACAACTGGCAGATTTTAAGTGAAAATATGTAATATCATGACTCATAAATAAAAGTAAGTAGGACAATAAGCATGATTCTTCAGTGTATTCCAATTAACATTAAAAGTATGAGAAATTGAAGTGAACTGATTTTTTTCTAACAAAGTAAATTTAAAAACCCAGAGTGAAAAAAGAACAACAAAAATTCTACTTCAATCAAAGCATAAACCGTGAGATTATTGGTAGAGATTGAAGGGAAAAATGGCTTTCCAGGGCATTCATAGAGAATACAAGAGCAGCATGGAACGTGAGGCTGTCGATTTAAAGCAAAAGGCTTCAGGGAAGCGAAGGCAGATATGAAAGATAATTTAAAATAGTAAAGAGAAAATAAATTACAAAATAAATGCATGTGAGCTACCGAAGCTTCCTCTGTATTTCTAGCTGTTCCTTAACACGCAGATGGATACCTGAGCCAAACTGCCTGCCTATTCAGCAAAGTCGGCGCTTACTACCAGAAGGGCTGGTGATCACTGAGTTAGGACATGCGTTATATTTTTTTTTGCCCTGACTCTAGTTTTCAAAAATCTAGCCACCCAAAATATTCTTTCCTGTACTTTTAAAAATGCTACTTCTGAGAAAGTAAACCTTTGTGTTGACCACTCCCATGTCTTAAAACTATTGAGAATTGGCTTCTTACAACGATCACTTTGTGGGGAAAACCACACATCTGAATTGTTGACCCAAGCCTCAGGCTTAGGGTCTTTCTTTTTCGACCTTACATTTGACAGTTCATTGTTAGGACACATATCAAATGCCCTCCATATAAGGCAGGGCAGGGACACCTTAGCTTACAGTCTCTGGCAGTCTCGGTCCATTCACAGGCAGCGGGTGCTGAAGAACAGCTGCTCATGGCATCATAAGGGGAAGGATCAGGCCCCTGGAAGAAGCCAGGGTCAGAGTCTAGGGCTTGCAGGCCACACGCCCAGTAATGTGCCGCATGCCCAAATGTCCTCTGTGTGTCACCAGGTCAAGCTGTGCAACAGCACTCAAAATCCGTGGATGATACCCAAAAGCATCCAAATACATGGAAATACATGAGATGTCAGATGAGGCTGTTACAGGGGAACATAACGTTTTTTGTTTGTTTGTTTTTGAGACAAGGTCTTGCTGTACAGCCCAGGCTACACCTAAGCTTGCTATGTGGTGCAGGCTAGCCTTGGACTCACTGTAATCCTCCTGCCTCTGCCTCTGAGTGCACCGTGCCTGGCTTATGTGGTGCTGGGGAATGAACCTAAGGGCCTTGCTATCACAAGGTAAGCACTTCAACCAGTGTGACATTCCTCTAGCGCTCATAATATTCTCTATGACCACACTTTATCATATTTCCAACTATAGTATCTTCCTGATCTCTAATACACTAACTCATTCAACCTGTAAACATTTAATTAACCACTTACTCTCACTACAAATTCATTCAGATGTCAGGAACTGAGCAGTCTACAAAAACCCACAATTCTTAGACATTGTAGTTCAGTGTGGGAGATGACTACTGAAAAAGGCTAGGAAAGGGAATACATATAATATTTTAACAAGTGAAAAGGGCCAGAGAATGAAAATAAAGTCATAGAATAGACATTATCAAGGGATAAGGATCAAAATTTTAGAGCTAATGAAAGGGAAGCTGTACACAGGTTGTGATAACTGAGAAGTTTATCTGGAACTACATGAAATCTAGGCAGATTGTCCTGTATGGAGAGGGAAATGAGCAAGGTACACAAGGCATTGCAAATAATTTCATTTGCAGTCCTCAAGGAAATTCCAGTTTCTTAATTTAGTCAGAAAATCATCATGATATTTATTCTCCTTGAAAAGCAACAGGTATTAAATGATTTCTAATCAAAGAAATATATGTATCTAGGCTATCATCCATGATAATCATCTTATGTATTATAAATTAATTTTAAAATATTATTTCAGACTATTAATACTCTTTTAAATGATAAAGTTAAGAAGAATAAATTTTCCAAAAGTTCATAGGGTGGATATCAAATAATTCATATCTTCCATATATTTTGTGAACTTGGAGCAGGTAATTCTGACTTCTACCATACTCTCTCTAGCCATATTATACATATGCCTTAGTGATGACATCTTTCTGCAAAAATATTAGCCTCTCAGAAGCTCTGCATTAATTTTGACAAGATATTTTTAAATAACTGAAATTTTAGCTTTCTCTGTTGCTGCTTATTTCAGCCAATGATGAACTTGTGTGCTGAACCCCTGGTTCTCTGAAATGCAAACAATAGCTTATTTGGCCTTTCACAGTAAATTTTGCAGTATCATTTGTGATCTAGTTAATAAACCATGGGCTGTTTATTATGAGAGTTTTTTGAGTTTTAGTTTAAAAAGATACATCTATGAAAACTAAATACACACTCCCTCTCTAGCTGGAAATAAATCTGGCCTTATCCTTTCTTTGTCATTTATCTATGTTTGTTTTTTACCCTGTATGTTAATTGGCTTTTTATTGCTGTGACAAAATATATGAGAAAATCAACTTAAAGTGGAAGCACATTGTTTTTCCTCATGAAAGTTTCCATTCATGGTCACAGTCTGTGTTAATTCTGGGTCTGTAATGAGGCAGAACATCATGAAGGGATTATGTGATACAATGGAGATGCTCACGTCATGGTGCCTAGGTGAGAGATAGACGGAGAGAGAGGAGAGGGAGAGAGACAGAGACAGAAAGGAAAGTGTACTCCTTAAAGGCATGCCACATTGAGCAGCCCCATCTGGGCCCCACTGACTAATGTTCCCACCACCTCCCAATCACTCACTATAGCATGAGCATAGAGCCATACTAGCCAGTCACCTACCAAAGATACCACTGCTGCAGCGGTTGAAAAGCCTTTGATTCATGAGGATCTGGGAAAATACCCAAGCCTTAACACCCTGCAGAGTCAATAATAGTAAGAGAAGAATGAATCCTTACTATTTAATTTGACGATCCACTGATACAAAAAAGTGTTTTTTCACTTGAAAAAAAAAAAAAACAGAAAAAGTGGTGGACATATATTAAATACATAAATCCACAAAAGATTGGCCTGGGTTAGGAATGAATATGTATGCTTTCAATAAACACAGAGGTGAAATGAACTCTTCAGATTAATATAAATATGGAATAATTCTCTGCGTTTGCATTCCCACTTTGCAGGCTGATAGGACTACTGTCTTAAATACTTTCTCCTTGCTGCGATAGCATACCTTATAGATTATGAGAGAAAAGATTTATTTTATCTTATATTTGCTGAAGGTTTTACGCAGTCCATTTGGGGAAGTTGGCAATGGTGGAAGCACATGGCAGAGGCTAAAGTGCCACTCACGCCATTGCAGACAGAACCTCATGAAGTTTCAAGGCCAGAACTTTCCCAGGAAGAAGCTGTAACAATGCTTCTTCTTGCATCCTTCACCTAATCCCGGCTGCCATGTTGGCCCTACACACCCAAGGTGGATGCCACTACCTCAATTTCTGGCCCACAAGTCAGTAATACCTCATCACTCCATATCAAAACCCAAGCATCTTTCCCTTTTGACCAGTCCCCACCTCCCAATAATGCATGATTCTATTGATACCCACTACCTCAAAATACAGGAGGATTTTGTTGGACACTTCAGGTCCAATCCGTAGCAGCTACCAAATCCGCATCTCTTCTCAACTCCAGCCTTTTGTCCTGTGCATCCATACACATTTATTTTTTTTTCCTACACACACTTTTTAATCATAGTGTCACACTGGATTTATAAAGTGAGTATTAGCTTCATTAAAAATGTTTTTTTTTAAATGTTCTAACCATTATGTTTCAACATTAAGGTGGACTTTTTTCTTTTAGTTTTGACATTCTGTTAATTCTTCCTGAATGTCATGCATAATTTCTAAAATGCACTCTCCTGTTTTTCACAGCAGGGTTCACAATTCATCTGGACTATTGTTTTTTTCGCTACTATTCCTTGATCATAGTCAGATATGGTCATAATTTTTCATTGACTTATTTATATATGACAATTTTATCCCATTTTCATACTAACCATTCAATAAAATGACTGCTATTATTAACATACTACCAATTACCAAAACACCACAAATACCTCGAATGAAGAAACATGGGACTCTATAAATGTAAGAAATGTTGAAAATCTGAAGAAAAGAGAAATTTGAGTTCATTATTATGATTTTTCTGGTAGTGTCAAAAATGGCTTTTTTTTTTACCAGTATCAGAGAGATAACAGAATCCATCATGTTATAGTCACTTGAGAACCTTTTAAAATCAAATATCTAGTTTGAACAGCACAATTGTCTCCCAAAATCTCACTGAAGAGCAAAGGGGAGAAATAGATAATCTGCCCAAATGGTTTGATGGTGCTAGAAATATCCAAACAATTCTGTGTGTCTTCACACTCTTTAAACCTGTGGACCACTTTCAACAAGAACAATTTAGAATAGCACAATTTTACAAGACACTGACCCCCCAACCCCCAGTGCCTCTGGCCACCATTGTAGGCAATGGTTTTCTCTTGTACAAGATCAATTTTAGAAGATCAGGAGTAGTGGCTACATTTGTCTTATATGCAGAAACCATTTCACAGAGAAAACTAAATAAAGAAGAAATAGTGGAATATGAATCTGACAAACTAACAAGATAAATATCAAGAAAGAGAGTCTAGCAAAACAGGGACATATCACTTAACAGAGAGAAATAGTAATGAATAAAATTTCATAGCATGACAATAACAATTCAGGAATTTAAAGAAAATTTCTACAAAGAAATATAAAACTCCTTAAATACAAAAAAGAATAAAAATTAAAATAAAAGGAATGAAATAATGGGAATACACATCAGAAAGAAAAAGTTAAATTTTATTTCCAGATACCATGATTCTCTAGATAGAAGACCCCAAAACTCCACCAAGAGATTCCTGGAAATAATGAACAAATTCAGCTAAGTTGCAGGATACAAAATTAATATAAACAAATCAATAGCATTCTTCTACACTAAGAAGAGCTGGGAAGAATAACTTCATTTTCAATACCTCTTCAAACAAATTAAATACCTAGGAACAAACCCAGCCAAAGAAGTGAAGCACCTCTTCAATAGAAAACCACATTATGCTAAAAAAAAAAAAAAACCTTGTTTGTAAATGATGTAAAGTTATTGCATCTCTAAAAAGTATGTTATCATATGAGCTTAGTCTAATTTATTCAATAATAAATAAGAAACCAATCTAACCATTAATCTCTTTAAATAGAATACAACAATGAAAATTTCATTTAGGAAATGAGAACTTACCTTATGATGTAGACTTCAGTACCTGGTATTGCATTTTCAAATGAAATGTGATTATTGCAAAGCACATTTTTAATATTAGTAAGAAGAAATTGATGCTCTTAGCCTTCAATATATAGAAACAGTTCTTCAGAAATTAAGAAAGGAAAATGCTACCTATGGTTTCCTCTACTTTATTGTAAGGGACCCCTGATGATATAATTGAATGTATACAATATGTTAGAATTTTTGAAATTATTCCCTTTAGATCATCCTTTTTTTTTCCAGTTCACCAGAAAACCATATCTGGCAAATGTAGTTAACAAAATTAGCCTCTCTCAGGAGGCATGTAGTTGACTACTCCTGAGAGTATTTATATATATGTTACTTAGCAATAAAATACAGAAATACAGGTGTCTTGGTTACTTTTTCATTGCTGTGACTCAATACCAACCACCCACAAATTTAGGAAAGGTTTATTTTAGCTCACAGTTTCAGAAGGTCATAATCCATTCAGGGGCAGCCAGCAGCAATCAGAGTACAGGACAAAGGCAGAGGTGGAGGCAGCTTCTCCGGACATCACAAACAGGAAGGCAAGCTGAGACCAGTTGAGACTAGTCCCAGTCCTCCAGGAAGGCAGGTGGAGCTTATGTATCCTTTCAGGTCTCCGCCCAGTAATTAGTCCCGCCTGCATCCAGGTGTGGCCACTACACACCGTTAATCCTAACTCACAGGCCTTTAGTCTTAACCGTAATCCACCCCTCCAGACTACAGCCCAATCAACCAACATCACAGGGTTCCATAGACAATCCATAACATCATAATACATGAGACTTTTGGGGGACATTCCAGATCCTAACCACAACATACAGGTGTTTTTAGAATTGAGAAAAACTTCAGAATTAGTGGGCAGCAAAGGGCAGTAGAAGGTTATCTTCCTTCATCCTCCTTCTGGGCAGGCCAGCTCTAGGTTAGTGTCAAGAAGCCAGGAGCTTTTCTTGACTAAATAAAATATCTTCAATTTTTAAAATATATATTTCCTTGAGGAGATTTACCTAATTTATCTTCCAGTATATTTAATTAAATTCAATGTTTATGCTTTAATATCTAGGTCTCACTTTTGTTTTGATTTTAGTGGAGGGTGACAAAAAGGTGTTTAGATCTATTCTTTCACAAATAGGTAACTAAATCACCCAGTGCCATTTGCTAAAGGAGCTTTTTTTTCCCGCTTTCTGGCTTTTTTTTTTCTTCCCTTGTCAAAAATCAAGTGGCTGAAAATTCATTTTTTTCCTGCATCCTAAACGTTCTTATGTTCATCAGCATGTCTATTTTTTTTTGTGAGCATCATGCTGTTTCTCTTATTATAGCTTTGTAGTATAACCTTAAATTTGGTATTTTAATGTCTCCCACTTTGTTTTTGTTACTGAAGATATATATATATATATATATATATATATATATATATATATATATATATATTTGGTTCTGTATAAATTTTAGGATTTTATCTACTCCTGTGAAGAGTGCTGTTAATATTTGGATTGAAATAGAATTAATCTATACATTATCTTGGATAATGTGGGCATTTTGACAATGTTGGTTGTGCTCATCCAAGAAGAAAAGAAGCCTCTCCATTATCTAAGGTCCTCTTTAATCTTTTTTAGCAAACTATTGTAATTTTAAATGAAGATTTTTCACTCATTGGGTAGAATAATTTCTATTTAATTTAAAAGCAGCATGGATGAAATTGTTTTCCTGGTTTATATTTTGGTAGTTTTATTGTTAGCCTACAGGAAGATTACTAATTTTGTGCACTGCTTTTCAATCCTGCCACTTTGCTGACTTTGTCATTACTTCCAAAAAGTTTTCGAAAAAAAATTTGCAGACATAAATATAGGTTATGACTTTCTAACAGGATCCCAATTTCACAAAAAATAATACTAAGAATCAACAAATAGGATTCTTTCAAGTGAAAAATGTACTCAGTAAAGGAAACAACTGAGTGAACATACAACATACAAAATAAAAAGAAACTTCCCCCCACGGAGAAATAGTACCTAAAATGGAGATTTCAAAATAATTAGGCCTTTCAAAAACAAAAGACTTGACCAAAAAATGGATAATTGAAATGAATAGCCACTTTTCAAAAAATACATCTAGTGGCCAATAAGTCATGAAAAAAAAAAATGTTCAGAACTTTTGGCCATTAGAGAAAAAAATAAAACACTGAAATGCCATCTTGCTCCAGTAAGAGCTGTTATTAAGAACTCAAAAAATGACAAATGTTGTTTAGTTTGTAAGGAAAAAAGAAACATTTCTACATTATTGGGCTTCTGAACACTAGTACAATCTCTGTGGATGTCATTCTGGCGGTTTTTCAAAATATTAAAAATTAAAAAAATATTTGAAATATCTATATTTGTTCTGGTTATCTTTACAAAGGAGTTAGACACCATATTCCAGTAATACCCGCATACTCCTGTTTGTAGCAACATAATTTATACTAAGACATGCAAGTGTCCTGTGTGCTCAACAAATTTGAATGGCTAAGGAAATATGGCATGTATATCCATGAGAGAGTGCTAGTCTACTCAACTGCAATAAAAGAGCAAACTGGGCCATTTTCAGGAAAACAGATGATTCCCACCACCATAATGCTAGGTGAAAAAAATCAGACACAGAAAGTTAAATATTTCATGATTTCTCTTAAGTGAGAAACCCGAAAGGTAAATAATCTAAGTTGAAAAATGGAAGAGGTGCTAAGAAACGTGTACTAGACGGTGGGAAGTCCAGAAGGCGATCTGAGGGAGATAGAGAGAGGAACAGAGGCAAAGGAGGAAGGTGCAATGCGCACGTGTAACAACTGTCAACAAGTAAACATAATTATTATGTTTCACAATCATACACCAACCACATAATACTAGACAGCGAACAAATAACCAAGAAAACCGCATTGCCGATGTGAATGTCAGTCCCCACACAGGCATGAAGAGTAACAGAACACCTGGAAAGCATGTTCTCCAAAATTTAAAGAACCACTTCTTTATTTTTTAAGTCAAATTTCTTTAATCCAGTAACCACATTACATAAAGCTTTTCACTAGTTTTCCACATAAATCTCAAGTGTATAAGTTATAGCATGAATATTTGAGCTTCATGTATCTGCCAATATTGCAAAAGAAAAAAAGAAACAGTTACATATACTCATTTGTTTGAATGGAACGCCTAAGTGTAACTACTCTAATTCTAGCCAATTTTTTTTATCAAGTCTCTTTCTGATCCTTATTAGTACTTTGTCAAGCCCTAACAGCATATAAATGTCATTCTACCCAGTTGTATGTTCTGTTACCTTTCGTTCTCAAGGTGAAAGTTTCTTCACAGGATTTAAATCAAATCCTTATTTCTCTATCAATGTGTAACACAAGTCGGATTATTCCTTATGTGTGAGTGTGTTTGTGGGTGTGTCATGATGAACATTTTAAGATCTAATTGTTCTTGTGGTCCATTCCAATGATATTGCATCCTTTATATACATGTGGATATATACACATGTATTAAAATTAATTGTATAATTAATAAAAATCTTAGCTTAAAAAAGCCAAATATGCAGAGCTTTGTCAACTGAAAATAGGGTCTCCAAGACTCATGTGCTCACCCTTAGAAATAACTAGTGTTTCCTACGTTTAGTATGCATTGCGACTTTCCTGTGTTCCACTCGTGTCTAGTCGTGTGAAAGAGATGTTAGAAAAATTTGGTTTAAAGCCTGGTAATGTGTAGGTTAACTGTCTTATATGGTGGTTTACATTTTTACTTCCATTTTTTTTTTTTTTTTTTGCATTCTTGTTACTGGAATTGAACCCAGGGAATTAATAATGAGCTACCATTATACCTATATTTTAATTTTGATTTTCAGACACTAACTAAGTCACCAATGTGTTAAGGTTGAACTCACACTTGTGATTTTTCTGCTTTGGACTTCCAGGGTGCTGGGATTGCAGGCCTGTACCACTGGAGCCAGCATTGTACTTGTTTCGATGCCAAACAATATTGTTTAGTAAACACAAATGAATATTTGGTTCTATTAAAATGACATGAAGTTATATGTCTTAGTAGAGAAAATATTTTTCAGTATCCCACTAAATAGCATGGGAAAATTTTTATAATTTATAAAGCTTCTCAGTAGTCTTTTCCATTTAAATTTTGCTCATAATTATACTTAAAGAGTAGATACATTTTATTCTGTCTTTTCTTTTTGACCTTTAAACAAGTTCAATGAAAAGTAATATTTTTACTTTTCTGTGAGATGCATTGTAATAATTTCATGCATGTATACAATGCATAATGATAGTATGGTGAGAAACACTCATATCTTCTCAAATATAAAACATTTCCATGTTCATCTATATATAAATATGGTGTCTACCTTGATATCTCTTTATGTTAATAGTTAACTTTTCTTTGTGTTCTTTTGTCTTAGAGTTTTTGTATTTTACTTAATTACTTTTTGGGTATTAAGAAAATTATTTCTCATGAGTTTTACAACTTGATATGTACACTCAATATTTTCTATTATATATTCAATTTCAAACTGAATCAATTCTATCACATGTGACTTTGATATTTTTAAAAATACTTATAATTTTACAACACAATTTAAAATAAAGTTAATTCCTATTTTTAATTCTTTACCATTATTTTTATGCTTATAGTATTAGAAACATTACTTGATACACGTCAAAACACAAATTTGATTCTGAGCTGTTAGGGTAGAATAAAAATTTGTCTGAAACAGGGAATCTTTTACTGATGAGATGTATTTGTGCTCATTTACATCTACTCTGAGACTGAAATTTCAACGTGCTAACATCAACATTTCCTAAGTCCATAATTCATCTTCACCATCTCTTCCTTTTCAGTCCTCTCTAGGTTTCCAGCATCTTTCACTGATTTAGTATCTTTTCCTTATCGAATGATTCCAGAAGGTTCTGAGCCTGTTTCTCTTGATTTGATCAGGTAGGGGTTCCACCAAATGCACAGTAAACAGTATCAATAAGCATTAAAAAATCCCCTAAATGTTTCCCAGGGAAATTTGGATTCTGAACAACCTTAAAGCTATGTTTGTGTAACACCATATTTATATCCTTATAATAATCTGAGAGTTTCTAGTACACATTACTTTTCTTGATGAAATACCAGTTCATGATACTCAAAGTGACTCAGACCAAAGTCTTCACTTCATTATGGTATTTACTATTCTCCATGGAAGAATTTTTGTTGTCTAGGAACAAAATATCCTAATTATTAAAATTCCGAGAGTCAAGAGTTGAAAGCATATGTTTTTGAAAAGAGTCTACGTCAAAAAGATAGAGGTGAAGCCCACTTTCATTTTCACCAAATAGAAACATGCACCTTGATTCAGCTCAGTGCACTTGTAATTCCAAGACAGAGTCTCAGTGTCTCACCATCTTACATCACAACTTCAAAAAGAATTCAATCGCTGACTCTGTCATCCTACTTGGTATTTTTAGTATACATTAGGAAAAGCCAATTTATAACCATGAATTATTTTGTCTCTTATTTTGCCATTAGATAATTATATTAATCAAAAATCATATTTTGTGGCTTCTCATAAAAGCAAACCCATGCATGGATTTTGTCTACCCTGAGGAAAAACTGTTGATTGTTTTCCAGAGCTTTCTGTGTTTTTAAAGGTATTTTACCTACTAACATAGAAAAAATGAAATATACCCTTAAAGTTTGCTAGTTAAGTGGCTTTCCTTTCATAATTACCTACTAGATCTGGCAGTGAGTGTGGCTGTAGGGTAACACTTACATACTTCCATATCACACAAGATTTCTGTGACCCACCTGTGAACTGGATCTAAGTTTTGTTTCTCCTTTATCAGCGGAAACAAAATCCACCTGGTTATTCTTTCGTATCATGGGAGCTGTTATTAATCTAATGCAAGGAGATTGTCTGACAGTAGAATTTGATGCTTTTCTGGAGTCTTCTGGAGCTACTTGATCTTAAAGCTACATATTTCTGTCCTGCTGTTTAATAAATTTCAGCCAAGTCTTTTGGCAAGTGGTAAAATAGTGAATGGCATATATAATGAGTAGAGCTGGAACACATAGAATCCTTTAATATATCTTCTTTAAGTCCTTTAATACACCTGAAGACTTTGACTAACATGCCAAGTTTCTGAGTCATTTAGTATTTATTTTCCATCCTGTATAATGTATAGATGACAAGAGAGATCAGTAACACGTGCACCATTAAAATAATGCCATCAGATACCATACCATCACGAGGTCTTGTGAGGTGAGCAAACTCTGAAGATCTTCATGACATATGTTATGCAAGAAGACATGAGACTTAGCAAAACTCTGCCACAAGACCACTCTTGTGTCCCATTGTCTTACCAGCATAAAATGAAATCTGATCTTTTGAAACAACGCACATAAACACCAGAGGTTGGGCAAATCTCTTCCAGAAAGTTGCCGTATTTATCAAAGTAGCTACAACTTGTAATCTCATTCATTTTGTCAGGAGAGGGTTGACCGATGTGTGGAAGGAATATTGGAGGCTTATTATGCTCTGCATCAATTACAGGCTTTATTGCATTGAAAATTCAACAATTTTTCAGAAGATGAGGAATTATTTATATTTCATTCACTGGGGTGGAAGAGATATTACAAAAATTTAGAAGCTTCAGTTTGGCCGTTGGTAATATATGATAGAAAAATTAAAACATAGTGTGATTCCTACAATCAGCTAGATGTTTTCACCCGACTTCTGTATCAACTTGCCATGTAAACAGATAATTCTGAGGGTTCACTGAATCCAGCGCTAGATGTTTGTACCGGAGCCACGTGTGCTGCCTGGTCCCGGTAATTTTTAAGAAGGAGGCCAAAATACCAATTGAGGATATTTGGTATTGGTGCCGGCTTAGACTATGTATATATTAGCTGTCAACATATCCCATTATTTTACTACCCTTTGGTCTCCTTGGAAGAATGGTCGAAGAATATTTCAATTCTGTTACTTGAAGATTGGAGCCTCCCTGTCAGGATGGTTTCGGCCTGAGACTAGGACAAAGGAGATTAAAGGCTGAGACCTTTCCCTTGTGACTGCTGAAAGCCTTCTTGGTGATTTTTTTTCTCCCATTTGAGTGATATGTATATATAATGCGTAATGTTTACATTCATCTTGAGTATCCTGTGCATATGCATATTGTGGCAAAATTACAAATACTTCCTCTCTCCCTTTCAGCCCTCCAAACCCTTTTCCCTCCCCTCCAACTCCCATTATTCCCCACTAGTTAGTTCTATGAAACAATTGTGATCGTGGTTTCTCATATTAGATAAACCATTCGATATTTCACCTTCTGCTTCTGACTCACTTCATTGAGCATGATGGTCTCAAGTTGTCTCCATTCACCAACAAAGCCTCCCAACTATCTGTCTTTATAGATGAGTTGCATTCCATTGTACACAAAAAATACTATTTATGTATTCATTGGTCTGCTGGGTATTTTAGTGTCTCCCACATTGTAGCTACGGTTAGTTGTGCTGCTATGAAAATAGGTATGCATGCATCTCTTTTATATGATGATGTTTTTAACTCTTTGGAAAGATTCCCAGAAGAGGTATCACTGGATCAAAGGGGATATTTATTTCTAATATTTTGAGAAACATCCATACAACTTTCCATAGTGGTTGTTTACATTCCCACAAACAGTGTAGGGGGGTTCCTTTTTCCCTACAGCCTTGCCAGCACTGATTACTATTTGTATTCTTGATATATGCCATTGTCTCTGGAGTTAGATGGTATCTTAGTGATGTTTTGATTTGCATTTCTCTAATGGCTAAGCATGTTGAATATCTTTTCATGTATTTATTGGCCACTTGAACTTCTTCATCTGAGAATTGCATATTCATTACCTATGCCCATTTTTTTTCAATCGGATCTTTGATTTTGAGGTTACTTTTCTTCAGTTCCCTATATATTCTAGTTTTGAGCCTCCTATCTGAGGTATTGTGTTGAACATTTTTTTTCCTACCTGTCACTTTTCTTTTTACACTGTTGATGATTTCTTTTGCCGTGCAGAAACTTTTTAATTTGATATAATCCTATTTGTTATTTCTGGTGTTTCTTTCTTTTGGTTTTGGTGTCTTGTTAATAAAGTCCTATATTTAAAAAAAAATAGTTGCCAGATTTCTGTTCCAGGAATTCTGTGTTTTAGTTTTAATGTCTAAGTCTTTGATCCACTTTGATTTAACTTTGGTACATCGTGACAGGTGTGGATCTAGATTCATTCTTCTGCACGTGGATGTCCAATTTTCCCACCACCATTTGTTAAAGATGCTATTCTTCTTTCAGTGTATGCTTTTGGCTCCATTTCAGAGATCAGGTATCTGAAAGTATTTAAATTTGTCTCTACATTCTGAGTTTCATTCCACTGGTCTATATGCCTGTCTTTGTGCCAGTACCATATAGTTTTTATAGGTATTACTTTGTAGAATAACTTGATGTCTGGAATCATAATGCATCCTGCCTTAGTCTCCTTATTGTGGGTTGCTTTGGCTATTCTAGGTCTCTTTTAGTTGCATATAAATTTAAGAATAGGGTTTTTTCCCAAGTTTTGTGAAAAAAAATGGTATTTTAGTAAGAATCACATTGAATTTGAATTTCTGTTTTGTCAGAGGATGTCTTTCCATTTTCTGATGTCTTCTACAACTTCTTTGAGAATGGAATTGTTCTTCTGAGCTCTTTCTTAGTAATTTCATTGTTGATATACAGGAAATTACTTTTTTTAGTATTGATAATTTAGCCTGCACTTTGGCTGAATTTATTTATTATTTCCAAGAGTTCCAAAGTGAAGCTTTTGGAATCTTCTATGTAGAAAATCTTATCGTGTGCAAATAAAGATAGTTTGACTTCCTTGTTCTGATACATATTCCTTTTCTTTCACCTTTTTGCCTGATTGCTATGGCAAGTGTTTCAAGGACTATGATGAATAAAAGTGGTGAGAGTGGGTAGCCTTGTCGTGTTCCTAATTTAAAAGGAAAGACTTTCAATTTCCCTTCATTTACTATATTTGCAGTAGGTTTGGCATATCTTGATTTTATCAGTTTCAGGTACATCCTTTCTGTACATATTTATCTCAGTTTTTATCATGATATGATGTTGGACTTTATCAAAGTTTTTTTTTTTGCATCAATGGAGATGATCATGTGGTTCTTGTTTTTACTTTTGTTGATGTGATGTATTATGCACATTGTTTTACGTGTGTTGAATCAGTCTTGCATCCCAGGAATGAAGCTCACTTGATCATGGTGTATGATCTTTCTGATTACTTGCTGGGTTCTATTTGCCAGAATCTTATTGAGAAATTTTGTATCTATATTCATTAAGGAGGTTGGTCTATAATTTTTCTTCCTGGTTAAATCTTTGTCTGGTTAAAGACTAGGGTGATGCTAGCCTCTAGAAATGAGTTTGATAGTTTTCCTTCTCTTTCAACTTTATGGAACAGTTTGAGATGCATTAAAGTTTATTTTTATCTGAAATAGTAAAAGATTTTGCTGTGAATCCATCTGATCCTGAACTTTTTTGTGCAAATTGAGACTTTATCAATGCTTCAATTTCTGTGTACTTAATGGAGCTATTCAAGGTTTTTATGTCTTCATTAAATTTTGGTATTTTGTATGTGTCTAGGAAATCATCTATTTATTCCCAATTTTCTAACTTGTTGAAATATGGGTGATGGAAATAATTTCTTATAATATCTTGAATTTTTGCAGTCTTTTGTAATTGCACCCTTTTCATTTCTAATCTTATTAATGTGTGTTTCTTCTTTTCTTCTCTTTGTGAGTTTAGCTACAAGTTGTTCAGTCTTATTTATTCTTTCAAAGAACTATTTCTTTGATTCATTAATCTTTTTTATTTTTAATTTCAATTTCATTAATTTCAGATCTGATATTTATAGTTTCCTTTCTTCTACTACTTTTTGGCTAAGATTGTTCTTGTTTCTCTAGGACCTTGAAGTGCATCATTTACATGTTTACTTGTGATTGAGCTGTTCTTTTGCTGTGTTCATTTATGACAATGAATTTCTCTCTAAATACTGCTTTCAATGTGTTCCATAGATTTTGATATGAAGTATTTTCTTCATCATTTAGCTGTATGAAGTTTTTTAAATTTTTCTCTGATTTTTTTTTGGTGACTCGCTATTTAGTAGTAAGTCATTTATTCTCCATGTTTCTATGCATTTTTCTGTTTTTTATTTTCTGTTAGTTTCCAGATTTATTCTACTATTATTGGAAATTATACAAGGAATTATTTCAATTTTTGTATTTATTTAAGCATGACTTATTACCTATGATATGGTCTAATTTATAAAATGTTCTATATGTTGCTGAGAAGAAAGTGTATTCTGTTTGTTGCACTCTGTAGAAGTTTGTTAAGTCCAGATTTTCTATAGTGTCATATAACTGTTGTATCTCTTTGTGGATTTTTTGTCTAGTTGATTTTTCTATCTGATGATGCTGTATTAATGTCACCTATTATAATATTATTGGGATCTACATCTCTTTTCAAATTTAATAATTTTTGGTTTACATATTGGATTCTCCAGTGTTGGAAGCATATATATTGATGACTTTGAATTCTTCCTGTTCTATTGTTCCCTTAACCAGAATACAGTGACCACATTTGTCTCTCCTAATCATTTTTATTTTGAAGTTTTATTAGTCTTATGAGGCACTCCTGTGTGCTTCCTGGATCCATTCTTTTACTTTATTTGGGTTTTCTTATGGGTAAAATGTGTCTCTTGTAAGCAGCAAACTGTGGGTTTGGGGGTTTTAATCCAGTCAGCAAGTCTGCGTCTTTTGGTAAGCCATTCACATTCTGAGTTAGTATCAAGTTGTATTTGATATGTCCTGCCATCATTGTAATTTTTCAGTGTTATTCACTTGACTTACTATCTCAGATCTTTCTCCTATTTCTGTTGTCTCCTTTTCTCGGGGGTATTTGGTGTCGTTATTCTCCCTTTCTCTGTCTAAGGATCCATTTAGTATTTTCTGCAATGTTGGTTTAGTGGTTGCAAATTTCGTTAGGCTTTCTTTATCATAAAAAGTTTCAATTGCTTCCTCTAATTTAAAAGATAATTTTGCTGGTTGTAGCGCTATGGGTTGGCATCTACACTATCTAGTACTTGGATGACATCGTGCATGTTCTCTTGTCTTTTAGAGTTTGAATTGAGAAATCTGATGTTATCCTCATGGGCTTGTCACTCACTGCTATTGTCTTACCTCTTTTAAAGTTATCTCTTTGTGTTGGGTCTCAAGAATTTTAAATATGGGGACAACATGGAGATGTCCTTTTCGTGTTATAGTTGTTCAGAGTTCCATATGCCTGCAGTAGTTCATGTTTATTTTTTCCATCAATTTGGGAAATTTTCTCCCATAATTTTTTGAACACTTCCTTTAAGACTTTTGTTCTGTCCTCAGTTTGCTCCTGCACTCCCATAATTCTGAGGTTGTTTCTGTTTGAGTCATCCATCATGTGTTGTAGCTATTCTCTTTGTTTTTTTTTTCTGTTTTTCTTCCTTTTTTTGCATTTTTTTATTGCCCATATGTTTGACCTTATCCACTTTATCTTCCAGGTGTGATAATCTATTCTTGAAATGTTTAATCTGCCAATTTATTTTTTTCCTGTGAGCTTTTCACTTCTCATTGTTTTCATATCTTAGCCAAATTGTTTCCTGATTTCTTGAGCTGCCTTCATTATCTGTTAGTTTCTTTTTTAAGTTCCTCAAACTTCTGATAATTCTTTGTACTTCTTGCGTGTTTGCTTTAAACTCTCTGTACATTTCTTTTATCTACTGTGTCAACTTATAGGCCCAGATATTATCATCTTTATTGCATTTAGCGTTTGTTGGATCTGCTAACTGAAGATCCTGTGTATCAGTTTCTGTAGTGTTAGGTCTTTTTGTCTGTGACATAGTACCTCGTTTCCTCATGATTCTGTTGTAGTGAGTTGAAACTCAGTATTGATGAACTCTCCTTGTTCCAGAAATATATTTGTTGGATTTGTTTTCAGGGTTATTTGGATTTAAGTCCAGGTTTAGAATTTATAACTGTTTTCAATTTGTTTCGTTATTTTTTATTCTCTATGTCCAGACTTTTGCTGAGTCCCTAATCTTCTCCACTGTTTGGTACAAAAGAAATAGAATACAGAACTATATATGATTTATAACCAGAACATTTGTTACTGTATCTTGGGTATGGAGGTCTTTAGCAACATTAACATTGAAACCTACAATAATGGTCTACATTTACAATATTATACAATATTAACAATTCACAGGCAGATCCTGGTAGCTAAATTACCATTACAACCACTCTACCCACATGATTAATAGGTGTGATATACACATACCATCTATTTAACTTAACCTATTATTAACTTATTAAAGGGTACTAGTGATATCAGTAATATAACCCAGACAGTAAGACAGCTTTAAAAGTACAATCAGAAGCAGATCCCTATGGTAGTGAGTAATCTGCCAGTGATCCTTTCCCTGTCAAAGAGCAACAGAGAGAGAGAGAGGAGGACTTAAAGCTGGATTCAGACGAATCAAGGAAAGTGAAAGGGACAGAGTTCCGTTTCCAGATCTGTAGAACTATTTGTGGTATTATTCTTAGATAATCAAACAAAGTGGCAGAAATTCAGGAGCTATCAAATAAGGAGAGAAAAGAGGTAGAAATAAAGGTGAGGAGAGGGAAAGAATGAAAAAAGAAACAAAGAATATGAAAAGAAGTAGAGAAAAAAATTGAGCAAACTTGGCCAATTTGAGGAAAAGTAAGACCATAAATCAAAGACAGCTAGAGAATGAAATACAAGAACAGAACAGCAACAACTGCAATAACATCACCACAACCCAATGCAAACGAAACACAGACTATCAAAAACAAAACAAAACAAAACAAAACAAATACAAGTTTGTTACCCCCTACGCCCCTCCCTACATTATTTGGATATAAACCTCCTAAGGTGCTGGATCTCACAACCTGAAGAGTTTTACGCAGCTACTGATCCTGGGGTTTTCCTCTTGGTCCTTGCATTATTTTCAGCTGGACCTGGTGGCCATTATATGGATGGTTGGGCCCAGGAAGATTACAGGGTGAGATTCTATACAGCACCCTAAAAACCATGGCTTTGTGTAGTGGCTGGGTGGGTCTGGCACAGTACTAGATAGACATAGATCTGGGATGGATTTCAAGTGGGTCCTGGAGGTATATAATCTACCAGAACCTTGACAGGGCTCCAGGAGAGTCCAGCAGCAGTAATGGAATGCACATAGGTCTTCGATGGCTTTTTATTTTATTTTAATTTTTCAGGTCCGACGTGGCATGCTAGCTTCCAGGAAATTGCAAGGGCTGCAGAAGAGGTCTTGGCTTGCTTCCTGCTGGGTCCCCAGGATTGCTCTAGTTCTCTGGACCTTAGATGGGCCCTGGGAGAGGTCAGGGCACACCTGGGTCTCATATAGCTTCTTGGCAGGTCCCTGACAGCTTTCTTGTTAACAGTTTAATATTTAAATCAAACTAATAATGTAGATCCTAGATGACTATTTCAACGTCAGGTCAAATGTATTTGCTTTTTGTTAAGTAAACAATAAACTACTTAGACAATATTTCATCAAGACTTTAAGTTCTACTGTTTTATTTCTTCACATCTCTAACTCTAGCATAAAGTATTTTTTCAAAAAAATTTTGGAAACATGTGTGAAATGATTCAATAAAAGTTCTCACTGAAAGACATACAGTTTTGTCATTAGTGCCATCTTTCTGGAATAGAGATTCAATATTTACACTGATCCACTTTCAGAAAAAAGCATAAAATATTGTTTTTTCAATAATCTCTAAATAACTTAAATATTCAACTAAATTAAAATTTTGTTTGGAACAGAAAATAATATCAAATATGTCTCTTTTTTAATATAGTTAAACTTATTTTTCTTAAAGATAAAGGAAACATCATTATAAACAGATCATAAATATACAAGTACGATAAACCACCGCAGATGTGCAGTTATGATGGCAATTACATAACTTAAAGCACTTAGTTCTTAACTTGCATATTTTGACGAACTATATTAGCAGAATATCACATATATGTGTACAACATATTTTCTTTATATATTGAAACCACATTGATTAAATGTTTTTGCTCCATTTTAATAATATTCTTTTTGTTATCTCTTAAGCAAATTTTATTTATTTATTTTTGTGTAAGTAAAGAATTAATGAGAAATTGAGATTCTGTACTTTTATATTATAAGGTAAAGCATATATACATTTTTATAGAACAGAGCCATCTTTGCTCAAGATTTTTAATGTATAGATAAATAAAAATGATGGACTTATTTAATTTTACCTGCTGAAAATAAAAGTTACTGCTGGAGGTCTTCAGCTCCATGAAAAGTCATCAAAGTTCAGATGTTAAGTATAATTGGTGCATATAACTGGTGATCATTTCCTGTAAACCCGTAAAACGGGCCTGGCACCTCTAACCCTTGAGAAAAGTAACTATTCACTTCAGGTCATAGGGCGTAAAGGGAAAAAAAAATCTATTAACATTTCTTCACAAGGATTTTGTTTCCATTCTTAATGGAAAGTGTGGGATGCCTTCTCTTTAACTTGTGGCATTGGAAAAGAATTGTGTTTTAATTTTGTGCACATTTAAAAATAAAAGAAAACTATAAATCAGTGAAGTGTGTCAGAGCCTAGCTTAAGTATTTTCCATGTCAGATGTTTGTAAGTGTGGACCGTTCAGGCATTATCAGTCCTACTGTAGCATACTTAATCTTGAGTATCAAAGTTCAATCCACTTTTCTCTCATACACTTCCAGCCATATGGCGGTTGCTGCTTTTGGTGTCAATTTGGTTGGGTGGGCAATACTTAGGCACAACATAAGACATTTTCATTGATTCTTAAAAGGTCTTTATTCACACTTGAGATAAAGCAGCTGGTGGAGGGTGAGAGAGCACTCCAGTCACCCAAATCTCTGTATATTGCTTTCTGCTGCACCATCTGTGCCCTGTTAAATATTCTTGATTTTTGCCAAGCTTGGACCAATTTATATGTTAAATCAGTTGCTAAAATCAAGATCCAAAGGAGCTTCAGGGAGAAAAAAATTAAAACACCACTCCTCTTATACATTAATCATTAGTGCTGCTATTGGAAGTTCAAGTGCCACCACTCAAAGACTGTTGTTTTGAATAACATACCCAGGATAGGAAAATAAATGAATATGAATTGTTTTAAAGCATTCACCTCACATACATGTACCTCATCCTAATCTTTCAAGGCTCTGAGTGAATTTTCTATGAAATGCAGGTGAGCAGCTGCAAAGTTTATTCTGCTTACAAATGCATTTTAGTCTTCTAAGCACAAAAGCCTCAAAAAAACCAATTTAGTGGCTAATTACTTCAGTACCCTAACAATTTTACTGTCTTGTATCTGACAACAGTTCCAAGTAACACCGATTAGTCAGTATGCATCTTCACACATTAAGAGGTATAATGTTCTAAATTGTCACATGAAACAAGATTTAAATTAGGAAGGCTGCTGTCCTACATTTGGGATATTGATTTTTAAACAGAGAACATTAAAACTGTCCCAGGATTTCAAAATTAAGAAGGATATACTCCTAGGACATAAAAGTCAAATTATAGCACATTTGTAGATACATTTAATTAAACTAGATGCCTAGTTTCACTGAAACGTGTACTCAGGAATTGGACAAGATATTATGTTTCCGAGAATTTTAGACAATGAGGAGAGGAAAAAGGAATGACCGTGAGTAGTTGAGTAAGAACAGGAGAGGAATAAATGAGTAGTTACACCTTAATCAAATGCTAATAATTAGTAAATCTAAAAATATAAAGCAGCATATTGTATATGGAAATTCATTTATTGCATGGTTCACATATCCCAATATGACTAAGAAACTCATGTTAGCTCGGAGTTGCCAATTATGTTCTGCATGTTTGGAAGTGTGTCAAATGTGCCCTTGTCTCATCTGACCCATTGAAATCAAAAGAGATAGCATCACTGCTCAGAATGTAATTAGGCAATATTGACTGGTATCAAAGATGCTTCTTATTCATCTTCTGCCAATCTTACCTGTTAAATCATATACAGTATCTAAATCAAAGGTTGAAAATTTGTCCCATGTACTTTTGACTAACATATATGACATTCCACACCACAAAGCACTCAGGCAGTATATTATTTTATGTTTTGCTTTCTGAAACCCAGTGAGAAAGTTTCATAAAGAGATGGAATCCATACGTTGCTCAAAAGAAAAGTAAAAACAGTAACCTATTGCAAAAATATCAAGATACCATAGCAAATTTGCAATGTATAATTTGAAACTATTTGAAGATCTGCAAAATTTTCAATACTTACAATTAAGCCCATCATCTCTGGTTTTTATTTTTTTGTGATTCAAACTTCAGCTTTGCTGTGTTTTGTGTTTGTCTTTCCATCAGTACAACAAAGAATCACATCATCACTACCGGACATTCATGAATATCCGTTAATGAAATGTCCTTATGAAGCTGTCTCTTCTCTAGGCCCTAATTTTGAATATTGCTGGATTGGGGTTTAAATCTTGAATATTTTCATCCCTGGGAGATACTGTATATGTAAACCATGAAATAAAATGATCTAGCAATTCATCAGTGTTTTAGATACTTTATCTGTGCTGTGGCAGAGACAGAGGCTAGAGAGGTGCTCAACAAATTGGAGACAGAAGCCAGGTAAGTCTGAAAACTCAGGCCAGGAAGAAGCTGTAATAATGTTTCTTCTTCCTTCCTTTAGTAACTTCAAAATGCTTTTTTGCCCCCCCCCCACCCCCCTGGATAGATGTCTTTCCCCCATTTTCTGGCCCTCGAGTAAACACCACACACCTGAAAACTCTTCAGGGCCTTTCCCAGTGACAACAAGTTGATTCAACCCCTCCAATTTAAACCCCTAACATCCTCCCCTTCCAGCCAAGCTCTGCCTCTCAATGACACGCAGTTCCAAATGCTTGAGGCTTTGGGGGACACTCAAGATCCAAACAATCGCAATCAATAAGGATTTAAGCTAATGTCAGACCATAAAAGCTATTGTTGATGGTGTCGTGATGACACAGTATGGTGTCATTTATTATTGCTAAGAACATCCAAAGTATCATCTCTAAAAATTCTATCAAATTTTCAAATGTTAAAGGATTCACTATTTGGCATGACTCCACTAGAGGGGTAATTAATGGTCGATTTCATTAATATTATTAGCAATTAAATCAGTTTAGTACTCCATCACTACTTTCATTTGGCAGCCACTAATTCTGATATGGAGAAATAATAACATTTTTCCTATATATCTTTTTCTATGTAAATTATAAGAATTTAGACAACTAATGTAAAGTGTACCCACTTTTAAATAGCCACTTAAACAAATTTATCTATAAAATTTAGCTGATGTAGGTAGGGCAGTAAAGAATAAACATTTGATAAATTTTGAATATATGTTGTGGGTGGGTGGGTGTGTGCATGGGTGTAGGTGTGTACACATATGCACACATGCATGTAAGTTTCTACAGTCACTTCTTGAAGACATTTATCTGAAAGCAAATAGTGAAAAGGCTATAAGGTAAACTCTTCCTCTTTCTTCACCATTTTAAATTATTATTCTATTATACTTTCCTTTTTCCCACTGTGATCCCCCATTTATTGCCCCTCTTCGTCTTCTCTCAAACATCTTACACTTTATCATTCTAAGGCAAATAGGTATTTTTTCTAATGTAGAACAAGAAATAAATTTACTCTAACAAAAAAACCCCCTAAAGTTGCCTACAATTATAGTATAGATTGTGCCATCCATCTGCTAATATTGATCATTTTGTTTTGGTGGTGTGAGGGCTGAACCCCAATTCTCACTTATGCTCTAGCCCCTCACAATCTTTATTGATTTAAATGTGTCATGTCTTTTAGAATGTAAAGTTTATATATTGTGTTAATGTTTTAATAATACCAGGGTCATTATTGTCTTAACTTTGAACAATTTATTGGCAATAATTTTGAAAAACTAAATGTTTGTGAAAATTCCAAATGTCTTTTATGTGAAAACACAAATACTGAATTTTAAATTAAAATCATTGGCAATTTGTTTTTAATCATCTGTATCATCATTTGGAAATAAAGAGTCATGAGGAAATCCAATCTACTTTAGGCTTAGATTGTATTTAGTCTTTCTTATTTGAAAATTTGGAATACTTGGAAAAGAATTAAATTAGTTTTATATTGTAACATTTGAGATTTAATCTTTCTATGGCTGTGTTTTATTAAGTTGATTTAAACTACAGAAAACATTTTTAAAATATTGTGTAAAATTATTTAAATTGTTTAAAGATAATGATAGGATGGAGCATTACCTAGCAAGGTGACCAAAGTAACATTGACCTCAAAGAACATTTTGATAGAAGCAGAATTGGTCAATATCACAGATTTAATAATCCTGTGTCTGGTAGTATGAAGGATCATTTTTCAAATAAAATGCAATAATTCTTACATTTGCAAGAGCTAATGGTAAAAGAAAATTAGTACAACTACATAGTAACGTCCACATATTTTAATAGATACTGAATGAGATGGACAGCTGCACTCGATTTGTCAAGCCTGACTTTTTTAAGTTAACAGGAAGCAACTAATATGTCAAAATAAAACTTAATGCCACTTCAAAGCCGTAACCTTTCTTAAAATAGCAAACTTACAGAATAATGTGAAAGTGACAACTGCATTCTGTTACTTGTAACTAGATTTCATCTTGACCTAAGTCTCTGAATATGAGCGTTCAGAAATTAAATTTCTGTTTCTTTTTCCCAAGCAAATAATTTTCTAACTAATTTATAATCCTAAGCAAACCTGACAGTGAGGATAATTTATTTGAAAAACATAAAATTGGAAAAAATGCTCATCACGCCTGTGCTTTCTGACAACTTAGGGAATTTTTGAAGTGAATAAACTTCTCTGCCATCTACAAGAGCACAAGCTTTTTATCGCTTCCCAATTAGACAACATTCTTTTTTGTCAGTATCCAATTTCAAAGCAGAAAACAAGAGCTTAAGGGCATTGAGGCAATTTTATTATTATTTTGGAGTATTCAAAAATAATGACATTGCTTTCATTAAATAAGAAAGTCATAATGAAAGTCCAATCATATTTGAACTTCCCAATGCCAAGAAGATCACAAATTTAATGACAATCCCAGGACTCAATTCTGAAAGAAATTAATATACCCAAGGAACTCAACCAAAAAGCAACCTGAAAAATAATGCTTTTCCAGTGTGTCATAATGAGTCCAAATATGGATATGTACTGAAAGAGAGGAGTGTTTTAGGAGTCTTTTATTAAAAAAAAAAAGAAAGAAATGAAAAAAGAAGCCTATGATATACCAGAGACAGTATTTGAAAAAACAGTAGGGAAATAAAACCTGGAACACAAATATCTTCTGGGTAATCAAGATGGTTGTTGAGGTTTGCGTCTGGAATGTACCCCAAGCGCCTGGCATGACTATGAATACCATTTACTGTCAGGAGGTGGGGCCTGCTGGAGGGGGTGGTTGCTTAGGACTTGACATGGCGGGACCTGTGCTGTTTCCGCTCTTCCTCCCAGGCTGGTCTTTTTTATTTATTAATTTATTTTAATTTATTATTATTATTTTTTATTTTGCCAGACTGTGTCTCCCGAGAGCACCAGCTCCAGCTTTGGCTCTTGCTCCGCTCCCACCCTGTGATTCCACCATTTTACACCTGCCCACCTGTGAACGGACTGTGACTTTCTGAAACTGTGAGCTAAAATACATCTTTTCTCCATAAAGTTGTGGATGGTGGGTTTTAAGTAACTGCAGCAAAAAAGTAACTAAGCCAACTGTGCAAACATTAACTGAATTAGATAAAAATTGATAGAGGTTTGTTTCCCCACCCTCCCCCCCAAAAAACATGAATATAATTATTTCCAGGGAATGAATATCTGGGATAAAGTCTGGAAGTTACTTCATTGTAAGAAATAAAATTTATTTAGTAACTATTTATTTATTTATTCATTTATATTTAAAACAGAGTCTCACTTTTTAATCCAGGCTCGTCTTGAACTCAATACATAGCTCAGGCTGGCCTGAAACATTCATAGCAATCTTCCTGTCTCAGCCTCCTGGGAATGCAGGCATGAGCCACCTTGCCCAGATGTTAGGTGGTGCCGAGGGAGAGACCATTGGTCCTCATGCCTTGCCAAGCAAGTGATCTGATCAATGAGCAATGCCCCAAACTCCAGTGATAAAATTTTAAAGTAAATCAGTTAAGGTTTTAAAGACAATGTAGAATGTGGAAAATTATTTAAAAACAGGTTCAAAAAATAAAGTTTTAGCAATGTTTTTCTTATTTCTTTTTTATTTCCCAAATTACTGCTTCTAGCAGCTTCCATACCCATCTTACATGAAATTTTGGCTCAGAGAACTAATTCAGCTCCTCAAGGTCATGCACATAGTAAAAGCAAGCAAAGCTAAGGTTGAATTCTTTAAGACTTCGGCTGTTTACAACACATCCTGAAATTGAGGATTATTTAGGGAAGTGGAAAGACTAAGGTAAAATATTGTTGCTGAAAAGATTTAAGAGTAGCAATTAAAGAGCAAAATGTAAGAAAGGTCAGTCCGAGTCACTACATTAGGAATATGATAAAAAAATATTCAGAATATATAAATAATACCATTTGAAGGGAGATTGGAAAATTAACTGCCTAATGTTTGCAAATAAAAGCATAGCTAGCTAAAATTCACAAAATAATGAAAATCTGATTTATGTTTTAGACAGTGAATTAAAATATAATGTATGGAAGTCCAATGCAGTTACTGTCAGTGGCTTGTTTGTATAGTCAGATCTTGCTGGAAATTTCCAACAAGGTTATTTTAAACACCAGGACATCAAACTGCACCGGCAGATGCAAAGCCTGTGTTCATGTCCAAATTGAAAAGCTCTTCTTGACAAGATTGAAGGCTTTTCTGTACCTATGTTATGGCAAAGTTATATAGCAGAGGGATTTAATTTAATTCTGTCCTTAGCAAGATCTCTTTAAAACAGAAAAATGTACTTGCCCGTTTAGTGACTAAACCTTTAAGGCAATGTATTTCCTTTACAAAGTGCTAATGATGTCATGCACTGTATATAAAATCCAGTCTTGATATTGAAAACTGAAATGTTTATCTGCAAAATGGGGAGGCCATATTTGTTTCAATCTCTTCAGCATCTGCAATATTTCTAGCTCCTAGTTTCATCTCAGCCTCTTGGTCTTTGAAAACATGATCTAAATTAAAGGATTAAAAATTGTTTGTATTTCCTCATGATTTATTGTGTTTAGCAGAGTGGATACTAAGAGTACCATGAGATATTATATTAGACAATGGAAGTATAATAAAAGCAACACAGAAAAAAAAAAGGCTAAGCTCCAATATTCTATTTAATGGTTTTTGGGGAAAGTGGTAGTCCCAGAACAGTAAATGGAACAGCGATGAAGAAAAACAATTACCATCTTCATTAGGACGAATATTTAATAAAATCTTACAGACCTTATCTTTCTTGTACTAACAATACAATAACAATAATAATGTAGCAAAAAAGATGGAGAACATCAAAACAATAAAACTAACATATCCTGAATTTAAATACTTGAAGTTACTAAGAATTAAGAGGGAGACACATAAATTGTTTTTGATATACAATCAGAAACTGAAATTTTTTTAAAAAATCACTTCAGAATAAAAGAAGTTCTGAAAAGAAGCCAAAAGACTTAGCTTACTTATGTGTTTAATTAAAAAATCACAGAAATCCTTTTTGAATTACGGGTCAGAATCTCAATTAAGGCAATATTAAAATGTGTTTTAAGAGAGGCCAAGGACTCTTAGCATAATAAAATAAAATTACTAGAAACCACAAAGATCAGCAAAAAAACTGGATCCCCTCCAAGAAACCTTGGCATGAAAAAATAGATCAATTTATAAGTTGCATCTACACTGCCAGAATGTGCCAGCCAATTAGACTTAACATTTTCTGACTGTACATTACAGTTTCAGGGAAGAAAAGTGTGACGCATTTATTTTATCACATTAGTTGAGAAGAATTTTTTCTTGAAAATATGATTAAAAATAACTACAAAATTGTATTTTGAGCTTTTTAAAGTATAAAATGTGCTTATAGGAGTTAGGTTGTATCAGTATGCCTAAACCACTAATAATATATACATAATTATTGCTTACAGAATTAAAACATACATATATTAAAATCATTTTTGTGTTTTCTTTTTTATTATGGGTATTCTTCACAATTTTTCCTCCTCAAGTATGATGAATTTTTATTGGTTTCAAGAGCAAGAATAAGCTTGAATCCTTTCTTTGTCATTTAATATTTAAAGATTGCATTAATAATAATTTTCTTTGTGTTTCTTTACAAAAATAACCATGGGCTTATACATGCTTAGGTATTTAGAACATTACAAATACATTGATGTTTTTAATAATGCTAAAATCATTTTAAATGTGGTAAGGAAACATCTTAATTTTGGCTTCCGTGTCTTTGGGCATAACTTGAATCTGTTTCTAGAGCTTCCTTGCTTTTGTTAAGAGACACATATTTTTTTTCTTATACTTACCCTGAAGTGTTACCTTTCTACTCTTGTGATAAAACATCTGAGACTCACACTGCAGATGAGAGAGTTCATTCAGTCTCACAATTTCAGAGGCGTTACTCCATGGCCCACTGGTCTACTCTCTGGGCCCTGTGGGGAGGCAGCATGCCAAGGTAGGAGAGCTCTGAGGAGGAGCATTGCTCAGTCCACGGCAGCCAGGAAGCATGTATGACAACCAGGGAGGAAGGAGCTAGAGCAAGTTAGTGTCCTCCGTGATTCATTTCTTTAAACTAGCAACCACTTGTCAAGTTTTCATTACTGTGCGATAATGCCATCAGTGTACAGATGTACTTACCAATTAGTTCACTGACAAAGTCAGAAACCTCCCAACATAATCGCCTTCCAAAAGCCCCACCTGGGAGCCTTTAGGGGGCACATTTTATATCTATTTTACATACAGAATAACTTATTTCTCCAAAAAATTGTATATTTGAAGAAATATGCTTAGTAGGATACAGAGTGTAAGAAACCTCATTGTTAATATTTTTTAATACATGGAGCTCAGTAATAAAATTTTAAAATTAATTTATAGACTCATATACAATTTGACATTATATTATTTCTTCTTATTTGATAAAGATTTTATTTAAAAATTAAAATTTTGTTTCTAAAATTTATTATGTTTAATGTACTTTCTAAACTTATAATTAACATTAGTTTTAATATTTCCATTACTATTTCTGAAATAATGAAAAATTGTTATATCATAGTATAATATATTATTAAAAGTATAGGTTCATGTTTTACATTAACTATAATATAGGCAGCAGATAGATTTGGTATTGTAATTTAATATTACAGTGTTATAGCATATTAATAGCTAGTGTAGTATTTTAAACTATATTCTAGTAATATGACTATAATATAACCAGTATAATCTACTATGTAATACATTATGATTAGTATCTATTACTGTTATAATGCATTTTAATAACATTATTTTCTATAACAGTAATATAAAATAATATTAAAGGAGTCTTACTACTTATTCATATAAAAATATAGTTTTTTTCTCTTGGACTGTATCCCAATTTTTTGGGTCAGAAGACCATTTTAAAAATTCTTATGTAGAGTACTGAAAGTTTTTCTTTCTTTTATAGGTTTTGAGAATTTTTCCAGAAAAAGATTACATATCATCAACATGATACTTCAAAGCTCTATAGAAGTTTTTAGTCAGGACATGTTTAGAGTGATCTTTACTAGTACTAATTGATATAATTGCTACCAAGAATTAGCATTAGTTTGGGGTGTGTACTCAGTCCCAGAAGTAGTAGATTTAATTCAGCTGTAATTTGTAAAGTCACCCTTCTTTATCAGGTCCTTGTTAGATCTATGTTCTTTATTAGATCCTTGTTAGAATTCATATATATGCTAGCATTGTAAAAGTTTTCATAACTATATAGGTTACACCATACTCGTCATTTAATTGCTGTCATTCGGTGGTGGTGATGATGTGTGAGGATGCTGTGCATGTATGCATTCACTGTTGAGGTTCTAGAAATTACAAGATTTTTAGAAACTCTGTTTATTTAAACAACCTAATATTTATGCCCAAATACATGCAAACTCCTATGCGGTTTCTTCGGTGTCCATATCTTTGGTGCTCGATTTCACATATTTTTACTCTCTTGATCTTTCTGTAATCTGCTCACTTTTCTCAAGCCAGTTAGATAAAAACTACTGTTAAGTTTTAAAGGTAAGATGTACACCAAAGTCTATGTGTTGGGGAGGGGATTGGATCATGGTGGTGGTGGGTGAACTGTCCTCATGAGTAGATTAATCTATTGATGTATTAGTAAATAATTTATTTTATGGATCTGTATTAATATTTTATATTTCTTGGTTATTTGAATTGTTCAAATAAATGATTAACAATTGTTTTCCTTATCACTTTGAAATATTTATGTTTCTTTCCTGTTTAGTTGCATTATCTAATAAGACCAATGAAATATTAAAATAACAAAGAATGCAGTGGCTAGCTATTCTTGCCTTTCTCTCCTTAGAAAATATACATCAAGGTTTTCCCAATTAAGAAAAGTTGTAAGCCCAGAATCACACACACACACACACACACACACACACACACAGACACACAGACACACACACACACACGTGAATAGTACTTTCCAGAATATATATATGGATAGATGGATAGATATGTAGATAGGTAAATTACATTTTAGAGAAGCCTTTTCATCATGAATTATAAAAATCAATGTTTATTTAAGCCTATGAACACAATGTTAATGTTTCTATCCTCTATTTTCTTTACTGTAGCATATCATAATTTGCATTACTGAATATTATTTTTAAAATGTTTTTAACCTAAAGAGAAATAAATATCCATTTAAATATCTATTTCATTCTAAGTTTAAAAAATTATAGAATCATGGGATTTATATTTTATGTTTAAAAATGAATCTATAAATGTGTACTTTATTTGTGAGTGATTATCCACATCTTTCTATATAATACTGTAGATGACTTTTCTTATTTGACAGATGTGGAGAACTATATAGTTAACAAGTATATTGTTTCATTTGACTATTTTTCTGTATGTGAATTTCTGATTCTTAGTTCACAAATACATGTCAGAAACTTAAATATGACTGCTGAGATCATGAAAGACTTACATTCAATATAAGAATCTATTTGCATATACAAAATTAAATATAAGAATTAACTACATGAATCTATATGTATTTACAAACATCTATGAATATATTCATATTTGAAAAATGCTGCATCATATAACTGTTTGAAAGTCCACGTACAAAAAATCACAAAATACAGTATTACAAGGATTCACCAATGTAAATACAATATTTATGACAACTTTCTTATTGCATATAATATAATCTTTCTGAGATTTGTGTATAAATTCTAGTATATCAATACAATAATATACTACTATACTGCTTTTAAAAAGGAAGTAAACATTAGTATATTGACACAGAAAATATTAGAGAATATGAGAATTAGGAGAAATGAAAAATACGTATAATATCATTCCACTTGGTTAGCGATGTTTTTGAAGAAAAAAAATTATTATTTTTTTAAACAAAGTCCCCTCTGTAGCCCAGGCTGGTCCTGAGCTCACTACATGGCCACGCTCACCTTGAACTCACAGCAGTCCTGTTGCTTCAGTCTCTCCAAGTGCTCAGATTATAGGCATGTGCCACCACAGTCAGCTTTATCTGGTGCTGGGGAATTGAACTCAGCGTCTTGCACTTGCTAGGCTAATGCTGGATCCTGTGCATCATTCTTCCAACCCCATTTCAGGGCTACCATGTGCAAAATATTTTACTTAGGATAAAACACTTAAATTAACAGGAAAGGAGTATTTCTTCTGTAATATTTTTAAATGATCATACTTGTTTTGGTAATGAGCAGTTGAAACTAAAGAGTAAGTATGTATGTTAGCTGGATTCCATATCACTGGGATGAAATATCTGACATCCACATCTTTAAAAAGAGACTTATGTTAACTCATAGTTGACTCCAATGGCTTCAGTTTCCGATTAGCCATCTCCTAGACAGAAACTTCCTGGTGGAAGGATGTGGTGGAGGAACACTATTCACCTGGTGGCAACCAGGAAGCCAACAGAATTAGAAAGGAGTAGCTGGGGACAATAATATCCTTTTCCATTCATGACTTTAGTGACCTACTTCCAGTCAGGTTTATTACTTAACTGCACATTCCTCCACTAACTTAGAAATAGATTGATCTATACTGAGTATAGTGCCACCATGAGCGAAGTACCTTGAAAGACATGAAATTTTGGAAGAAAAATTTAGATCTAAACCATAGTTGTGTTAGATATATCGAGATAAAAATAAACAATTTATAGAAAAGTGTCACCTCAATATTACACTAGAATAAAAATTTTATTGATTATGTCCTAAAAGCTGAATGATTTCATTACAGAATCCATTCACAAGTTATAGAAGATTTAAAAATTGCAGAATAAAATTTCCACTTTCTCGTTTTTGTTTTAATCACTTGACTTAGAGAATGAAGAGATGAAATCCATTGGATATTGTGATAGAGTATGTAGAGGTGAATCTGTTTTGTTTTACATCACTCTTCTTTTGGTATAAAATCTGCTATTCTAGGAAGCTAAGCTGAGAAACTAAGGAACTCTCTTTCCTCTACATATTCTACATATATAGTAATCAGATCACTATTCATAAAATACTATAATCTATGTCTAAATTGTTTAGTATGCTTTAAATTAGATGATTAGCTAAGCTGTGATATAGTTTGGGCCTTAGATGTTACATTTGGGCACCACAGTGAAATTAAAAAAAAAAAAACTGTAAAATCTTAGTTTAAAAAATTGGCCTTTGGGGACATAGAATGCAAATCTAACTTCATTTAAACACAGTATCCCAGGTTCATGCTGCAAAATAAAGGAATGCATTTTAAGATGAGCATACTCCAGTGAGAAATCCATAAAACGGGCACACTCTTTGAAATGCTCTTTGAGCTGAATTCTGTCTTCCAGTGTCTCTATTCAATAGTCTTTTGTTTAACCTCTGAATAAGGTGAATCAAGACTTTCAAATCTGTAATTCATCAAGTAGCCACCCACATCCACTATAAGATAATTAATTACCTTTCATTTTTTTTGATCATTCCTTTCAAGTGGATACCCACACATGTAAATGAATGGTTAGAGATATTTCTTTTAGAACTCTTATACTGTTTCTCAGAAGTCAAAAGATGATGTATAGCTGCTCTTGTTCTTTGACTGTACCACTTTAAATACTTGGCATTCTGTCCATTCTGAAATCACATACATTCAAGTCATCAGAAATTCATTATTAAATTTTTTTTGCTTCAACTGAAGATTTTCCTCACTTAAAAAATATTCTAGAATAGTTTTTCTTAGTCCAGTTTACAGAGTCATAAGTGAAACAAATTCTCTTCCAGGGGCTTTTAAATGAACACATTATTTTTGAAATGCTTTTAAAACGTTATTTGCCAAGTAATAAAAAAATTGCTTGAATCACTACATGAATTATGGAGGTAGTATCAACCAAACCATTGTTTACCTCTCACGCTTCTATGATCTCAAAGGAAAATAAATTTTATTTAACTTAATATTAGCCTGATGAAGGAGTAAAACTTGATTTATTATCAATTTTATTCTCAATTCCTATTATTCTATGTGATGACACGAAAGATATGTATACCTAACTATGACATTGAAGACACAGATGACCCAAAATGTTTGTGGATCGGTCTTCTTGGTAGAGAATTCACCAAAGTGGCAATAGAGGTGGACACAGAGCAGACTACATGCTGTAGAAGGCAAAAGAACATTCCATGAGTGGAAAGTGTGGTGTAAATGTTTAAGAGACCCAGTGACAGTACAAGCGAATGGAGACATTTTTTGTTGTTTTAATTTTTTTGTTAATTGACATGAAGCTTAAAGACACATTTGCAAGAAGTAGTTTAAGTAATCAGCTTCCATCTGAGAGGAGAATACTGGAAATAGTGTATATTGTCTATAGCGTTTAAGTATTAAAATGAATAAAACGTCTTCCACTTGAGACAATTCAAAGGAAACTGCTTCATCAAAAGCCAGAGATCTCCAATTCCTACCAATGGTGAAAAAATTAAAGGAAACACACTGTGATCTTGAGGTTAGAGAAGCTATTTTCAATTCCCAGGTCACACTGAAAAAGCATGAGGGTCGCGTACAGCAGGGCAGTTAGAAGCTGAGTGGATAACTTGATGATGAAAGTCTTCTATCTAGGTTCTTGAACTGAGAAAGGGGCATAATGGTCATTGCTTCTGATTAATTTCTTGGATTAAAGTAAGCAGATTATCTAATTCCAACTGGAATCCGGAGCAATCAGTGTGGGTGTCTTGTCAAGAATGCTTCCTCTTGAAGGCTGTTGAATACGTGTTTTTAGCAGTAGGAGTGGAAGAGCTACTTTCCACAGGGCAGAAAGAAGACTGCTTTTCTTCTATCAATATCCAGCACCATATAAACAAATTGTAGTGAAATATCACAAGGTGACAATTGCTCTTATTTCAATAGGATACTTGAAAGTAGTTGACATGAAGGACAAGCTTCGTGTCTCAGTTCTGCGTGGCACGCGTACAAAAATAGGGCCAAGATGATCTTGACTCGGGGCTGGAACTCGGTGCTACTATGAAGTGATTTACTTGAGAGATGCTGGCTAAGAAAGATGGAGTTCAAAGCAATGAAGCGTTATTTAACAAGCAGAGGAGCATGACTCGATGAGGAGTAGAAATCAATGAGACAGAAACAGACTTCTCTTGAAAACAAATGAGGCAAAAATGGACCAACTTCTAGCCACTTTCAGAATCCTTTTTTTTGTTTTCAACTAGATCAGCCAAGCTGAATGTCAGTCATATTTCTTCTTCCTGTGAATTACCTATATTTATGTCCAGTTGTAGACATGAAAAATAACCTATGAGAAGAGTAATTATCTAGCCTCCTTACCCTCAGCAAAAATTGTAGTTTATACCGAATTAGTTTTAACTCACAATGTGCTTAAATGTCACATTCAGTCAATGTCCAGCTTTAAAAAATATATACCATCCTGTTTCTCTTTCCAGTTTATTGAGTTTGGAGTAAACAAGGAGGTTAAAGAGGGTACTGTGCTAATGAATAGGAATAGACTTTATACTCTAAACCATCAAGAACCAAAGAAAATCTTCAGAACCAAAGTTATGTTATAGTCCTAGGAACATGGTGGCAGTTTTCTAAGGCCACTGAGAAAGAAAATTGTAAATTGGTGTAGTATTAATAGGTTGTCTTTATAAATTGCTTAAAAGTATCAGATGAGTTTGCTGTCATGTAGGTAATATTCCAGGTAGATATATATAGAGAAAGGTAGTATCTTTGTAAACTATAGAATTGGTAAGGTTATGACAATAATTTGTCCTACATTCAAAGTAAAAGTTCAAATTGTCTAATCTGATCTTCAAGGCTCATGCTATTTATGCATTTTGAAACATAACATTGTTGATAAAATCTTGGATCATGGACTTGAAGGTCCAGAGCCGGTATGTAGTTTCACTTCTACTGAGTACAAACTGTACACTTAGAAAATTTAGGCTCCATTTATGGTAGTGATATCAAATAAATGAGTAGATAAAATTTAAACTGATGTTTAACAGCTTAACATTAAATTATCCATTAACATTGATTTTCTTTATTTTTCAGTTTAAATTAATGCTTGGACTGAAATAAAGAGAAATTCAGGTATTAGAAAATTCCTAGCAAGTCTTGCTAAACATTAAAATGCAGTTGTAGATATACCTTTGATAAGAAAGAAATTGCTTGCAGTTCAAAAATTTTTTTCAGCTTTACTATTGGACCAAAAGAGACTATATAAAATAATGCCCATAAATTCCTCTGTGTTTCCGTGCAAGACTTACATTAACTACATATTTTACGAAAAACACTGGGCTTATCATCATTGAGGTCTCAATATTTATAGTTTAAACAAGGACTACAATAATGTCACCTAAGGTCCTTTTATGTCAGAATGTAATTTCTAAAGGTATAAATCTCTCTAGACTTCTCCTGATCACAGACAGTAGGTAAGGTGTATGGAGGCAAGTTGTGAAATCACGCGTGGAGTTGTAGCAACCTATGTGGCAAGGGTGTTTTTTAATATTTTAAATGTGTTACTTAAAAACACATTTACTTTTAAGACAAATAGAGCCTTAAAACGTTTCAGAAAATTGCAATATGTAATGGACTAGTTAAGAGCTCAGAAGCAGACACAAAGCGGGAAAAGCAATTGCATTTCAGTTTGCCACCTTGTCCTCATTGATTTTAAAGGTAATTTGGCTTCATTATTTGAAACACTAATTAGGATCCTTCTATTTGTCTAAGGTGAATCAAAGTTCATCAGGCAATCATCCTATTAAATTTTAATTTAACAAGCAAACACCAGCCACCATCATTCTCACTTAGTCTGTAAAAACTCTAACATCAGGTTACTCTGTAATCATAACTGCCACTTACTCTCAGTCCTTGTTATCAATATTTCTAGCTATCTCCTATCTTTACACATGACAGGACACTGATTCTTGATTCTTGACATTGGGTGTAGTCATTTGGCTTAGACAGATAAGAAAATCTTAGCGAAAATGCTTCCAGGGAGGAGCCCTTGGAACAGTGAAGTGAACTAGTGAGTTTTGTTCTATCTTCTTTTATAAGCATTTTGCATCTTTAACGAAGACCATTGAAATCATAGAATCTGTGACTAACAGTTTCTTTTTAAGGCATACCATGAGGCTATTTTTTGTTGCACAATTAGACTATCGCCCCTGCTAAAGAAATTGAAAGCAGGTAAGTATGGTCAAAGCAAAATCCTGAATTGCATTACATAGTCTTGTCATTAGAGATGACAAGGAAAGAACTGTGCTGTAAAAAAAATGGTGAAACTATTGCCTTTTTGTATTAAATATGAAACTCTGTGAAGACATTTAGATAACCAATCATCATTATGTATATTGTTTATTGGTGAATGCGCTTGGTAAATTATTTCCTGAGAGAGAGGACCTCAGGAAATGTAACTAGGGTATAGAATAAAAAGGGACAAGCAAGAATCTAATACTGGAAACTTTTATATTAGGAGTATTATCAATGTAACATAATTTTATATGACTAAAAATAAAAAAAGAAACATAAACTTTTTTTTGGTGAAGACCCTATGTCCACCTTAAAAAACTCTGAACATTAAAGTGCGAGAGTAAATTTTCAACTAAGGGTGTATTGCAATTGAAAGTTTACAATTCAATAATAGCTCTTGTGAAATCACCTAAGGAAATGTGTCTACTACAAATGGCACAAGGCAATCATAGTGCCCTTGTGAGAGGAAAGTATATGGCTATAAAAAATCCAAATGTAGTAAAAATAAGAATTATAACTCAAAGAGCACCTTCGTCGCAATAACTGGCACGAGGAGCAGCTTGAAATCAAATGATAAGTTTTGTCAATTTTTGAGCTGTATATGTGGTAAGCCAAGTATTCTAGGAATCTGTGACAGAATCCCACATTCCTGGGATCTAACTTAGTTAGATCACGTCTGAAAACAAAACAAATTATACGAAAACAAATAAGGGGCCTGGGGTGTCGCTCAATGTGTAGGCCTGAGTTTAGTCACCAGGATATCCTCCCCCTCAAAACAAGATTTTGAAAGAATATCAGTCCAGACTTATGGCTAAAATATCTATTGGGCCTCCAAGTATTTAGAGAAATGATAGCCTCACAAATCAGATAGCATTCAATATCATCATTGGAATATATAAGTCACTCAATACCAGATCATTAATTAAGTTGCTGAGTCAAATACAACACTTGCTGCTCTGTCCATTCATCTGTTTGCTTTTTTTTTTATAGAAGTGTGGCTTTTTGCTGTGTATATCGACATGTATTTTTTTTAACTACAGGACCAGAGTTTTAATCTATTTATTAAAACAATAATATCAGAAATTATGTGACATACTGATTAAAATGAAAAATTTATATAGTGTCACAGACACTGTGTAGATTGTCAAAACGTCCCCCAGGACAAGAAAAGAAAAGAAAAGAAAAGAAAAGAAAAGAAAAGAAAAGAAAAGAAAAGAAAAAAAAAGGAAAGGAAAGGAAAGGAAAGGAAAGGAAAGGAAAGGAAAGGAAAGGAAAGGAAAGAAAAGAAAAAACAGTGACCCATTATCCAGAAATGAAGTTGTTGACACATTGACTTCTTAGTAATTAGGGAAAATCCGATTGCTCAGGATGATAGGACAGAATTATTGAACTAAATACTACCAGGAATTAGGATCCTCGGAGACACTCGTATGGGGGACAGGCAGTGCTGGAGGGGTTCTTGACTGAACTTACTGTGGAAAAGAGGGAAAGCCCTTATACTAGTTGAGAGTTTTTTGTCGCAGGCAGTCTTAAAGGACATATTAGAAGTGACAACCTTCTCCTAAACCTGGGCAGATGTCTGCTTTTTAACTTAACCTAACTTAAAATTAAGAAAATCTCCTCTTGTGTCTCCTTTAGCTGATGCACTTGTCAAAACTTACTTATAAAAATACTAGAAGTCCCTAGTGCAACTCTAGAATATGAGTGGAGTTTGCTTCATGTCTACTCACTGCCCTTTCACAATCAAAGAAATTCAATGCATGCTCCATGTATATAAACTATATATTCAAACTTACATTCAAAATTCAAAACTTAACTGCAGGTCCCAGAGGAATAATATTTGTCATAATGTGTGTTGCAAATCAACTGTTCATTTCTATGCAACTTATCAGTACTGGGAATCAAAGTGACTTTAAATAAGGTTATAAATGAGCAAACAATCTTATGACTTGGTTTTGAAAGATCTTGAAAATAAATTAATTTGGTCAAAAATTATTTATATTGGCCTATAGTTTCCTTATTAGTAAATATTTTACTCACCAAGGGCCTGCTCACACTGTGAACATGAATTCTAACATCATATTATTAAATTTGTGTATTCAGTTATATTTGAAATTGTTCCCCTTCATAAAAGATGCAACTTAAGTTGATTAATCCATATTCCAAAATTGTTCAATACATCCCCTGATGTTTCCTTTATATAACACAGGTATATATATTTCAGGGAAGTGGACTTTATTGTAACTCTTTTTGATGAACTTTGTTTTCCTTGACTAGCACCTTTTAGTGGCCATTGATGCAAGGCTGAAAACTGCTACAAAAGGCCAGAAATATCGGATCCTTGAACTAGCCAGAAAGGTGAGTCTGCTGAACACTAATGGGCTTTAGGATGTAACAGGTTTGGTTTGAATTCTGCCATCTCCACAAAGTACCTATTGAGAGAAAAATCACTGCATGTGCTGCTGATGTATCAACTCTGAGTTTAAGTAGAAAAATGTTATGACTGGATGGATTAAATATGTAAGATTCAGCACTCATAGGAATGTTTGCTGACAGGCAGCCAAACATGGGAACCTGGAGAATCAGGCAGAGGACCATGGATCTAGCTACGTCGATAGTAAACATCCAAACCAATCTAAGAGAAGAATGCGAAGAGCCGTGGGCAGGACTTGTGGTAATGACTACCTTGAAATTGAATCAATCTCTTCCTCTACAGGAGAATATTTGAGTCTTCCCCAGGTGAGGATACAACTGAGGCTAACAATTTTGTCGTCAAAAAATTAAAATCTCAAGGAGAGTTTAGAAATATAAATAGTGTTATTTTTGTGCATGTTGTTTTTGCTTTTTGTTTTATTTGTTTAATCTTTGCTGGGCTGGGTAAGCTAAACATTTCACATGGTTTAGCTGTCTTCTAACAGACATTATATCAAAGAGGGTTTGTTGTTGTTGTTGTTGTTGTTGTTGTTGTTGTTTGAGACAGAGTCTCACTCTGTAGCCCAGGCTGGTCCTGAACTCACTGTAGCCAAGGCTGGCCTTGGAGTCAGGGCAATCCTCCTGCATCAGCCTCCTGAGTGCTGGAATTACAAGTGTGTGCCACCACGCCCAGCTTATGTGAAGTTGGGGAATTGAACACATGGTGATACACTTGCTGGGCAAGCACTTTAAGTGCTGTGCCAATCCTCCAACCTCCAAAAAAGATTTTTTTTTGTTCTATTTTGGCGGGTTTTTATGTGAATATTCAGTGTTTTATTTCTTTCAACCTAGATGTCTGCTTTTCATTTCTCATTCTTTTTCCACAAAGACAATGGGTATTGTTGATAATTTCTATTCTATGAGTTGAGTATGAACAACTCTTCTTAGCTGAAGAGTGTTAATCATGTAGAATTCATGTTTTATTTTATCACATTTTGCCAATGACTTGAGATCACTTGTATCTGAAAAAAGGATATCTCAGAAAAAATACCATTTTAAAGATATTTTGGTTATTTTAATAATACATTTTAAACAGTAGATGGCTACCTTTAAAAGATTTCTATTCTGCATATTTTTAACCTTAGCACACATATTTAAATATAGTTTATTTGTCCTAATTACAATTTTAATAAGTCTTATTTAGGGCAAAAATTAAAAATTAAAAACCTAGAACTTGAGCTGCTATGTGTAATTCGCTTTGCTTAACCTTGGAGACATTGTTCACTTAACTGTAAGATGCAGAACACTAAAAATACATAAAGAATCAAAACATGATGTAAATTCCCTTTTTATATAAAATAAATATTTATTTCTATAATGATTCCACAGCTTTCAACTTTCAAAAATATTTGTCTAAGCATTATGCTTTTAAAAAGTTGATCCTCAGTCTTGAGCTGCTTCCACTGCTCAGAGCTTATTTGCTCCTATTCCTCCCCAAAACAGCTTTCCCTGTTCGGTTCTCAGTTTTTCATTTTAACTAAAAGCTTGTCCTTGACCCAGTGTACGTGAGGCCTACTGTTATTTCCCCCAGCTGCACACTTGCTCTCCTGGCATAATCATTTCTAAGTGCTTCCCTGAATTATGAGTGTGCAAGTTCTGTAATGATGAGACTATGTAGTTAAATCTGTGAACATATAGGCATATATCTGTATATTGTGCTGAATTTAAAATTAAATGTGAATATTTTATAATGTAATTTCTTCAATTAATCAATTATTTGCTAAGGAGGTTCAATTTTCCTTTCATCATTAACTTAACCCTCTATTAATTCGATTGATAAAATACACTGAGTGCCTCCTATGTTCTACTTACGATCTTGAATATTAGAGATGTTGCAATTAAAAGCAACCCAAAATTCAAAAAGCCCTCAGATTCAAGAATAAAGAATAACTGAAAAATCACAAAGTTACAAGAAATAAGCCAGGTAATAAAGGGGATGAGAAAGAATGTAATCTTACACCAATGTGAAAGTGCAGTGTCTACTCCTATAAAATACCAATGATAATGGAAAATACAAATTAAACATGGCAGTGTGAAGAAGAACTTAAATCCAAGGTGATCACTTTGTTGTAATCGGACTATGCGAAGTTTAAATATATTATACTGAGAGAAAGAATCAATTTGCACTGCATCACTTGGTGCATATTGTCTGTGTATTTCTTTGTAATTCACTTGGAAACCGCTTAGCTCCTTTCTCAGTCTCTTATTCTGGACTCTGTTTTAGACATGGTAGGCCTCTTATAATTCTGACATGCATCTTTTCACTATTTTTATTTTTTATTTTCTTATACATACGATTCATTCCACTTGAGTTAGAAACTCTAATGTATAGATTTTTAAGGTAACTTTCTTTTTGGATAATATGTTTTCATTTTGTCTACTCTCATTAATTTCAATGTTAGCAATCATTCACTGTAATAAAACATTTTATATTTCTTTGTTTTACTGGTATTAGTTTAACAAGTTCTGTTGCTTTCTTCTTTCATTAAGTTTGTATTTATTTATGCATATATTAATTTAAGAAAAATTGAATTCATTACTTTAAACTTGTAAAAATCTTATGTAATTTAAAGTCACTCAAACTAGAAAATTAGTGATCTTATTTTAAATATATTTATTATAAATACTGAAATTAAATTAGCACAGTTCTGGGGCTACGTAATTGGGAATACTTTCCTCTAAAGATCTTTTAGTTTCTTCTGGACATCAAAGAATATGAGCAATCATGGACACCTTTAATTTTAATCTTCAAGATACAGTTATGCCAACATTGCAGTTAGCATAATTTTCTGTCCCACATCCTCATGAAAGCAAGCCTGTCATAAAGAATAAGCAGTTATCAATGGGGGATTATAATGATCATGATAAAAATTACATTTATATTTACTGCAATTTTAAGGATAGTGTAGACTATTTATACTCACTACCTTAATCTCAGAAAGAAGATATTAAACACCTTCAAAAATACTTTTGTTAAGTGGACCTTTGTGCCTGTGACCCCAGCATCTGGCTTCGCTCCTTTGCTGAAGATTGTTTGGGCTAGTCACAGTCATTTGTGTTTCTAAAAGGCACTTTAGATTTTTTCATGAATACTACCGCTGGCATTTTGATAGAGGTTGTATTTAATCTGTAGATTGTTTGTGAAGGGTAATATAAACATTTCATAATATTACATTTTACAACTCATGAACATGCAATATGTTATCACTTATATCTTTGATCAAAGTATTGCACTTTATCTAAATATTTCAGTTCCTTAGTTAAATTCTCGAGTGTGTGTTTTGATCTCTTGAGTATATGGTAAATTTATTTTTTAAATTTATTTTTCATATAGTATCACGTAGGAGTATAGTGTACAGTTTACTCTTGTATGAAGGATCCGTGCCCTGCATTTCTGGGAAGTTCTGCATTTTTATTTACTCTGCAGATGTTTTGTTTTTCTCTAAGTTCAAATAATTTGTGAACAGACACAATTGCTCTGCTCTTTGCATTGGATACATTTTATTTCTTTTCGTATCTATTTATTCTGTTTACTACTTCTAGCACTGCCTTGAGTAGAACTGGGTGCTCTTTCCTTATTCCTGATCTTAGGAGAAGACCTCCGATGTTTCTGTGTAGAATAGAATGTTACCTGTGGGTCCATCCTGTGAGATCTTTACTGTGTTTCAGTGTGCTCCTTCTACCCTCACTTGTCAGGAGCTTTTCTTTGTGAGGAAGTATGCTGAATTTTGTCAAATATTGTCTATTGAGTTAATCTATCCTATGATCTATCTAATCTTTCTTTTGTCGAGAGTGAGGTATTTAAAGTTCTACTGTTTTTGCATTACAATGCATTTGTATGTGATTTATGTGTTTAAGTGTTTTAGTGTTGACTGAATATTTATAATTATTTTTTCTCCGTGATGAGTGGATAGTTATTTTTTGACATTCTTTGTCTCTCTTTACTGTTTTTGAGGTGATGTTTGTTTTATCTGATTAAAGTGTACCCCAGTCTTATTTTATCTCTATGTGTATGGAATAGTTTTTTCCATCACATCACTTTCAATCTAAATGTGCCCTTAAAAATGAAGTGAAACTATTACAGCTAGGTACTTAGCTACAAGTATATATTTAAGATTAAAGAAAATAAAGGGAGCATTTTAGGCTTCAAACTTTTCCCACATTGCATTCTTAAAGTAATAAAAGAACAATAAATAATATGTGAATAATAATAAGTGAAATATCCTCACCATTACTTTTGTTGGTTAAGGAACACGGAGATCAATGTAGATTCTCTTGTCTATTATGAGAAAACTATGAATTGCTCAATGGTTTTATTTGCCTAGATCTTATTCTGAATATATGCAAAATACTTTCTTCCACAATCTAAATAATATTTATATGCTGAAGTGTACTTCCCTGACTTACTATGATTTTTTATATTCTAAATCTCTGAAGGTGAAAGTACACTTCTTAGAGAAGAACAGAAACTTAAAATTGTGGGCAGTAGTTACATATTCTATCATAACTTGTAACATAAATGGCAGCTGCTACTTTGAAGTAATGATTATGATAGCAATCTCCTTCCTTGACAGTATTTTCTTTTGTTCTTATTTTGCATTTTATGATTTCTTTTATTTATCTGATACTGTCCTTCCTTTTCACCTCTTTTCTTCGCTTCCTCAACCCATTTTCTTATATAGATGATTTCAATAGAACTGCTAATACCTCATTCTATAATGAAATGTGAATATTTTATTTTTACATTTATAGTAATATATATATATATATATATATATATATATATATATATACAAAATACACATCACAAAAGCCTCACATATTTTGCTGCCACTTATTGTCTTTTACATTAGTGGTTTTTAGTATTTTCCTAATAACCAGTACACATGATAGAACTTACATTATTTTTTCTCTGAATACATTGCTGTATCAACACAGATTTTTTTCTGTTTAATTTCATTTCTTTTTAGCCTTTTCTTATTATTGCTATTATTTTATCTGTCGTCAGAGAAAGCAAATATATATATATATATATATATATATATATATATATATATATTAAGATTTATTTTTCAGCAGCCATGGAAATTCAAATGATCAGCATATTACATGATCATAAGGAATAGAGAAAATTCTTCAATCATTATCGCAAAGAGCTTTTATATTTCATGTGGTTTACTTCTGAGATTTACAAGACTTATCTTAAGCCAATTACTTAGGGGAATAATCATTTCCTCTTTGAAGCAAATTATATCTAAAATGATGTTTTATGGGAGAAAAATCTAAAAAATTGTTTGCTATGAAATGGAAATACTTAAAATGAGGCTAATTTTCTATGTATATATCTGCTTACATTAAATAAACGTTCAAAATCTTTTATTGTGAAACTATTATTTCATTCTTTTTTATGCATTTAGATAGATTCTTTGAATTTTCAAAAATGTTGGATGTTTCGAAACACATCAGTATCCTTATAATGTCATATTGTGAACCGTGTCATTTCTCTTTTTTAAAACATTTTTAAATCGGGCTCATCCAGGCAGACCTTTAATTTGTATTTATCCATTTTATTTTCTACAGGAGTGCTGTGTGCCTCCATGCTGAGCTTATCTGGTACTGGGGAAACATACATAGGTATGGCACTGCCTTTGCCAGGCAAATGCTGAACTACACCTCCAGCCCCCTGAAACTTTCCTTAGATTAAAACTGGTATGATATTATGAAAGAATTGTGACAACACATAGGGCAGGGTGAAATGCTATCTTTAGTCAGTTATTTTCTATTAATATAGCAAAACAAAATAAAATAAACTCAAATTTCCAAATTCTTGGTATTTTGTATACAAATACACTGCTGTCTGGCTTGTGTACATTTTCGCTATGGAGATGCTGAGTTCATCAAGGGAAAATCCAGTTTCGTGGTCGAGTAGCCATTTGAGATAATGTCTGTGCCTTTACAGAGTATATTTTCCTCATTTTCAATCATAGATGTGTGAGAAAGGAGTGAAGAAGAGCTTCACCTAGCATTTGTCTCATCATCTATTCTCCTCAAATTCTATTAGCGGCACTCTCAGCATCAGGCCAACATGGAGGTGAAGGACGAACTGTGGCAAAGCCCAGTTCAATGGAAGGCTCAGAGACACGGCCTGGATGCACTATTTTAATGATGAGAGTAAACGAAGAGTTTGGAAGACTGTTATAAGCTAACACACAGGAAGCTGCATCGATAGGAAATAAAGAACAACAAACACATCAGTAGTTTTAGACCATTCACATCAGCCAATCATGCTATAAATTATTATTCATGAAGTTTCAGAGTTAGTGTAGAAATTAAAATCATTATTCTTATCCTTAACATTCCATGTCCATTATAAATATTATGAAATGGGCTTTCCATTAAATCAGGTGAAGTTTTTTTTTCAATATCTAGTGTATCTGTTGCTATGTAACAGGCCATTCTGAAATTGGTGATTTTACCAAATATAAAATTACTAATATTTAATAACTCTATTTGCTGAATAAATGGCCCTTATTCTCACATTAGTTAAATGTGAACGTGTATGTGTTTTTCAATTTACCCTGAGGTAAACTGTTGCACTTGGATTTCTTTACGTGATGTCTTTCCCTGTTTGGGGGTTCTCGTGCAGGCTCAGCTCTTTTATTTTTTTTTAATTTTATATTTCCCCCCATTTTATTGATATGTACAAGTGCAGAATTTAAGGTTTACAATGGAGTTGAGCATTTTGTGCACATACGTATCTTGTCAAGGTGACAAGGGCTTTCCCGCTCTCCTTTTGTCCCTCCCCCGCCCCTCCCTTCCCTCCCTTCACTCCCCTCCCCCCTCCCCCTCTTTCCCTTTGCCTTTCCTTTAAAGTTCCATGAGATGCTTGTATCTTTTTATCTCCTAGGCTGCCTTGCAGTGCGGTGATAAAGACCGAAGGGAAAGGGAGCTAGCATGAGGAGGGGAAGCTGTGGGACAAGTGCGAAAGGGGCCAGGGCTGGGTTAGCAGCCTTACCATTACGTCCTGCTGAATATTAACGTATAAATCTGGCCCAGACTAAAGGGGAAGGGAAGCAGACCGCACCTGCAGGTGGGCACCCTGACATGTTCCTGGAGAGCAACAAGAACCATTTGGCAGCTGCATTTGAGGTGATGTATTGCCACTGTCTAAATTTTTTAACAACTGTATTCACTTGTTTGTCTATTTATTTTATTATTTATAAATGCTAAAATCCAGGAGCCAAAATGTAACTCTTCCAATCATTTTAGAATGAGTATTGATGTTAGAAAAAACTTTAATATTCATATTTAAACTTTTCTGAAATTACCCTCATTAGAAAAATATTCTACAAAACAGGATTTGAAAGGAAATTGAATGAAAAATTATTTGTAGAAACTCTACTGGTCTATTTGTATGGTTTCATTACAATGTTGTTAAGACCAAGAAAATCTAATTGATAAAGATAAGTAAAAGTAAAACTTGCAAAGGAAACTTTGCTTTTATATTGATTATAGCCACACAGATATATACATTATGTGAAAAGCCATCATATCATACTCTTAAATCAGTGGGTATTTTATGTTACTTCATGTTCAATCCTTATTTTCAGATATCATTTTTAATTGGTATTTCAAAACCTAAACACTGGTGTGTGTGTGTGTGTGTGTGTGTGTGTGTGTGTGTGTGTGTGTGTTTGTTTTTGAGCCAAGGTCTTGCTCTGTAGTCTAGGTTGGTCTTGAACTCACTGTGTACCCCGGGCTGGCCTTGAACATGGCAATGCTCCTGCTCAGTTTCCTGAGTGCTAGGATTACAGGCGTGCATTGCCACACTTAGCTTATGTGGTACTGAGGAAACAAACCTGGGGTCTTTCACTTGCTAGGCAAGCACCCTAAAGCAATGGTATTTTTATAATGAAGTACAGACCATTTAAAATCAGAAAAATAACTTTCCAATATTTGGATATCTAGAACTCTCCCCAAACTGCATCAGACATAGTGGCCACGAGTTATTGCTACACAGTGAAAAGACCCATCACAAGTATAGCATACAGGCACAGTTATTTAAATAAAATACAAAACAAAACCATCCAAAACTAACTGTAATAACCTTTCTGGAAAAGTTCTCTTATTTTTAAGTTATCATTTTAACAGTCTAATTTTTTACAAGAAAACTTTCATCATCAATCATAATCTTTCCAAATAATTGAACATTATCATTTGAAATCACTTAACATTTTTAGTTTTGATAATGCATTTATTTCAATATGTAAGATTGAATTTATGTATTTGATTGAATTTATGAAAAATGTAAAGTTAGTTATATTTTTAAATGGAAGCAGCAGTTTTAACTTGTAACTTTTTCCAAACGACAGCTGTGAAGTTTTTAATAACTGCTAGATCTCCGGTGAGATAGGTAGGCTTAATTAATACCAAATGATGCTCACACCAGGAAAGAGACTTCAAGCCGTGCAGCAGGAAGCAGCAGCACATTTAATTTGTTACCACCAAAAGAAATGTGGAGCTGGGACTGGATGATGTGGAAGAAAGACAGAGGGACCTCTCTAGCAGACTGTCAGCGTAGGCTTGTTTACATGTAATCAATAATCCAAATCTACATTTGGATAAATTGCTCAATACAAGATACATTTTATGTTGAGAGTCACACTCGGCAAGATACATTTTGAATTATCTAAGTTTCAGTTTCTAGCAATTTTATCAGGCAGGTGCAATGTGAAGAGCTTCAAGGCAAATGGCACTTAATCTCTGTTCAATATTTAACTTCTTAGATTCTCAACTGATTGTGACTCTAAAGATTAGAACTTTCCATTTAATCACTAATTCAGGTTCCTAGTTGGATATGCATAAGAATAAATAATAAAAAGGGAATATGTATACATATATATATATTATCAGATCTATAGTCAATGATGTTTAATCTTAAATACTGTACTTTTCAATTTAATTCCTTTGCTTAATTCCATATAATATATATATGTGTGTGTGTGTGTGTACATATATATATATATATATATATATATATATATATATATATATAACAAATATTTGCAGCATTCTTCATTGTTAACATATTTATAAATGCTTTTCAACTTTCAGAAGTTAACTATTTCAGAGCCTCGTAGAAAAGATTTGAACAAGCCTAAAACACCTGCACAAAAAGTAATGTGTCTGAGGTTCCAGATGTGGTCATTGCACTGATCTTCACACCTCTTGTAGTTAGCATGTATTGTGCCATTTCAATCACATTCTACATTACATCCTGCTATGTCAGTGTGACATGCATTAATTGAAAATTTAAGTATATTTTTAAACACAGAAGAAGAAAGTAAAATTTTTGTCTAATGATTTCAAGGTCTGTGTTGTCTCGGATAGCATTTACTTTTGAGAATAAGTCATATTTATCCATATGTAGAGTTGTTAGACTTCTTATTTGGACACTATAGATGCTATAGAGTGTGTCTTTTGTCATATGCTTTTGATGTGGTGTTGTTTTGTTACAATGTAGAATTTTGTGTTATTCAAGCACTGTTACTACTTTTAGCTTTATATAGATGAGACGTTTTTGAAATACTTTAAAAGTTGGAAATTCACAGGTGGAAGAGGCTGGGAGTCCAATTCTGTGGACCTGACGTGTTAAAGCCAGCCTCGTGCAGAAACCCTGTTAGGACGCTGTGCTCTGTAATCTTCTTCTACTCTCAGGAACCAGACACAGCCACCACGAACAGACTGTACTTGGGGATAATAGAGTCTCCTAACCCACTGTGAATGAATGAAAAGGAGCTAATGTCCACAATAACCCTAGTAATCACAGAGACCGGGAAGCTCCGCTCTACTGCTTTCCTCATTCCTGCACTCTACTATTCTTCTGATATTTTCCATGTAATGAGGTCAAAAGCGGGGCCTTGGCATCTAGTTATATCTTCCAGACTCCCAAGAGTGCTCCACTTCATTATGTGCTTTTGTGCACATCCTAGAAGCTTGTTGGTTTTTGAATAGACAAGTAAGTTAAAGCTTGTTATGTTTAACATAGTTAAAACTGAGTGACATTCAGATCAGTAAGTTTAGAAACCCACAGATATTACCTGTATACTCTATAATAAGACAAAAATAGCACAAATATTTTATTCAGTGAGTATGATTGCAGTTCTGCTCCTGTCTCTGATGTATTTTGCCAAAATGACCTACTTCTATAATGACATTTTTTTGGTGTGAAGATCAAGTTTCACACTGCGTTGATTCTACCATATCACATATTGTTCCATTGTATCTGATATTAGATTCCACAGTAAGTCAAAATAAAACTTTTCAATTTGTTCATAACAAGCAAATTTTTTTGTTTTATTATATCCACATATAGAAAGGCTATTAAGATTTGTCAATATAACTCAGATGCACATGTTCTGTAACTTTTATATATAAAAATGAATTATATATTTTTCAGAAAAGTTTCACTAATATTTATTTTGCAATGTATAGAAAATGTCCTTTATACACCTGCAAACAAAGGATAGGAGGATAAAAACAATTGCTGTTACGTGGGAAGGGGTCGGTCACTAATATTTATTGTAGAGAAGAACTGTTTGTGACTTTAGCTGTGTCCCTGTGAATTGCCACTTAAAATATGGTCCTCTTATCAGACTCAGTACAAGAATGGCCTGTTAGCTGCTGGTCTATTAGCAAGAGAGTCTAGGCATTCAGAATTAAGAGGGGAAAAAGAAAAAGAAAGAAAGAACAAAGGAAAAAAAGAAAGGAGAGAAAAAAGAAAATAAAAAGCAGGAGTACATACAGTGTGCATTCACAAATGTTCATAGCTATTAGATTTACCTGGGGAAGGCAGTAACAATACAAATGAAATATATTTATCTGTTTTTTTTGTGTGTTTTGTTTTCTAGTAATGCACTTTTATTGTACTCTTGTGTCACTATTAGTTTGCAAAAAGATAGAAAATTTATGTAAAAAGAATCATCGTTTTCAATCAGAAATGAATTATTAAGCATTTCTCCAGCAAGTGAACATTGGTCTGCAGATGTACCTATCACTAAATGCATACCCGTGCATGCCAAAGGGGACAAGAAGCACTTCAGTCAATGAAAGGATTGCAGGCAGCAGTATCTAAGAGGATCTTTCTAGTAAAAATTGAAGGATGCACAAGGGCAAGAAGATCGCTGGAAATAATACTGTGTAAGACAGGAGATGAGAGTCTGTTTGAAGATGATAGCAAAATCAAAAGAGTGCGAATAAGCCGTGTGATATCTTCTTTATTGAAAAATTGTTCGCAAGCCTGCACTTCTTTTCTGAAGGCACACACTTATGTCATCGAATCAGCCAAGAAATCCCACTCTGTGACTGTTACTGTAGCTTTGCAACTGTTTGGAGCCCAGGTCTCCAAAACAATAAAACGCATACAATTTACATGCGTGTCTATTGGAAGATTCCTCAAATCCGTAGAAAAGTACCTTAGGATTCTTAAAATGGGCAGCTTTCATTTTTATTATAGCTTTCTTAAGGAAAATAAATATCTTCAGCACCTACTTTTGGGGAGATGCATTTACTTTGCATATCTTTTAAAGGGAAGAAAATCAAAAGGTTAAATATTTGCTTTAATATTGAGAAAAAATGGAGGGGTGATTTTATAAAAATACCAGTTTTTTCTTTTGGTTTTCTGTTGATTGTAACATAGGAATGGTTTTTAAAGCTTCAAAGTGTTTTAGAAATATTTTATATATGTAAGATGAAAACAGTATAAACAAAATCAAAGCACATATTGATTGTGAGTATGTTCCCCACAATCTGTTAGCATAAGTATAATATAGATAAGTAATAAACAGAATTCAGAAAGTAAATATCTTAAAATGTAAACTAATGCAAATATTTCAACTTCAGAGAGTAGTTCCAGATATTTATGGTAATAACTAATATTTATTAATCTATTTTAGAAAATCTCAACTTTATGAATAGTGTCATGTAAATAAAATATCAGTACTATAGCAAGTATCTTGACAGCCAGAACCAATACAATTATTTATTTCAATATTCATTTATGCAGAATGACCAAGTAATGGAATTTGATTATGCTAAATATGAATATGATGTAGTGATTACAAGTGTTTTCAAGAAAGAATATTTGATGATGTAATTTTACATAATAGGTTTTATCGTCAAGTGGTACTCCCAGATCTATTCAGACAATAGATAATGCATATGTTTATATTTGTCATATTCATTGCAGAATGACAAAGATATCTTAAGCATTAAAAAGGATAAGTCTTACATATTAAAATGATAATAGTAGATACATTGTTACAGTTATATACATACAGACTTTGAGCTCATTGTTTACACAGGTTGTTTTATTTATGACTTGTAAGTGGCCTTTAACCAGATTACTAATTCTGTCAAGTTTAATAATAAAAATATTCTGTTATTTGATATATTCAATAGTACTTTTTGTGCACAGGGAGTGTGAACTAATTTCAATAATAATATAATCTCAGTTTAGATATTATGTGCTATTACACAGAATTCATTCTTATTGGTTTTCTATCAGGGGGTTGAAATAGTTATTCATTTAAACTCATTTCCTCATAAAAATTATGTTCATTGCTACCTGTTTTCCTCATTTCTGTATAATCCAGACATCATTGAGTATTCTGATAATTTCCATCAATTTTACATTTTTATGCTTTTTATAAATCATCTTTTCAGGCTGGTCTGTTTTTCTTCTACAAAATATGCTTTGTTGACCTCTGTCTCTGGAATGTTATTCACCCATATTCTTTTGTTTCTGTAATGTATCTTCTTTTTATTGCCTTTATCTCTCCTACATTTTTTCTTATTTTAAGACCTAACTATATTCTACATTTTGTGAACTTTTCATTCCCTCTGAATCTAACTTTGGATATATTGTTTCTACAGTTTATTTTATACACATATATTTTCCTCCAATAATATTCTTTTGGTTTCTTAATTAAAATTTAATCACACTTTTACTTTGGAGATGAGTATGTTGTTTCCAGTTCTTACATAATACTGTGTGTGTGTGTATGCGTGCGCGCGCACGTGCGCGTGTGTGTGTGTGTGTGTGTGTGTTCATATGAAGTGTATACATCTCAGACACATTACTAACGGAGCTTTACAGCTAATTATTTCCAATGAGCAATTTTTATTTCCTCCTATCATTTGCCCTAAAGTCATTAGTAAACTTACATAATGTGAAACTAGGAAATGAAATAAAGTCACCATGCCTTAGTTACTTTTTCGTTTTTAAGACAAAATACTTGACATTCATAACTAAGGGAGGAAAGATTTATTTTAGCTTACAGTTTTAAAATTTTACAGTCCATTCTTGGGCAGCTGACAGAGGCGGAAGCACATGGCAAAGCCTTCGCCATTCATAGCACAGCGGACTGCAGTCAAGTCAAAGAGAAAGGGGCGGAGCCACACTTCCAGCTCTTGCCTCCTTGATGTGCCCCTCCCATGCCAACTCTCAGTGTCTGCCCTCTTTTTTCCCCCATTTTATTGATGTGTATAAGTGCAAAATTTAAGGTTTACAATGAAGTTGAGCATTCTGTGCACCTACATATCTTGTCAAGGTGACAAGCACTTTCCCACTCTCTTTCTGTCCCTCCCCTTACAAACCCCTCATTTCCTCCCTGCGCTACCCCCCTGTTTCACTTTGTTTTTCGTTTTAAGTTCCATAAGAGTTGTGATCTGAGTCTCTCATATCAGAGAGACAATTCGATGTTTCACCTTCTGCTTCTGACTCACTTCACTAAGCATGATGTTCTCAAGTTCCTTCTATTTGCCTGCAAAAGCCTCTAAGCTGTTGGACTTTATAGATGCATAGTATTCCATTGTGTATAAATACCACAGTTTGTGTATCCATTGGACCGTTGATGGGTATTTTGGTGACTTCCATATTTTAGCTATCGCTAGTTGTGCTGCTATGAACATGGGTATACATATAGAGGTCAAAACAACACATAACAGTGTCTGCCTTCTTGAACCAGACCCCAACTCTCAACAGCACGTGGGTATTTTGCAACATCCAAATACAAAAAGGTTTGGGGGTACACTGCACATTCAAACCATAGCACATCCTAAAAATAAGAGAGTGTAAGATGTGCCTTTCTGAGATTATTCTATTAAACCAGTGAAAATAGTTTATGTGGCATCCTCTTTTCTCACTGATGCTCTAGCCATTAAATCAGTATCTATATATGAATATCAAATCTGTAACAATATGAAAAAGTTTTGGATGCAGGATCACTGAAATATCTCCTCCTTCCATCATATATATTTAGATAAGTTGCACCTTATGTTTGATAGATCTTATAACTCTCAACTTGTATTGTCCAGTGTGTATCACACTGAAGATTTTAATCTTTCAGAATCCTAATGCATGTTTATGCTGTTAAACGTTAGTAGTTAAAGCTTAATTTTCTTCCTCCAACTAATTATTTTAGAACTTCTGATTACCTCAGGTCTCTTTTGGGTGTTAGTGTATGATCAAAGCTACGGGTCTAAGCTTTAACATTTCTCATTCACTATTTGATTTTTATTGAAAAATTTTGTATCATTTTCCAGCCCTAAGTACACAGTCTGATTTGCTTCCATTCATTTTAAAATTTCTATTACTGATGAACCAAATGGTATCAATAGTTTTCTTTTATTCTCCAGAAAGACTCATTCCTATGTTATTTACATAGTTGGAACAGAGCATGTAAAGACACTTGGGGAGGCAAAATATAGGGTATACAAATGACCCGTGATACATTTCTATTCTTATAACATACGTTGTACTTGTCATATTTATCTTACTTAAAAGGACACTTAAATGACTCTTCTTCAAATAAGCTAAACTGTAGTCCTCTGAAAGTAAGGTGTAGTTCTAGGTTGATGGTAGCCAGAAAAGCAAAGCATTTGGCAATGAATTAAAAACATAAAAACTTTAATTTCCCCTTACCAGCATACAAGCCTATTTGTTTTTCTTCCAAAGTTAAGTTTGGATGTTTAATAATGAGTTTAATGTTTAAATTACAGTTCAACCAATTTAAAATTAATTTTGTTTTTAGGTCTAACTTGTCTGATTTATGACTGAAAAAACAATTCATGAAAACCTCTAGTTGTTTGAGCCCAATAGAGATAAAGTAGTATACTGTTAAGAGAAATATCTAGGGTTGGGTTATCTTAGTAAAATATGATATTTTAGTTTTAGGGTACATACTGAAATCTACATACAGTACACCTCAAATAATGGGTTGTAGCTAACACATGAGTATTTTATTTTATCTACATTATGTCTGAAACATTTATCTTTTAATCTCCAAGAAAGAGAAAATTAAAGCCAAGAAAAACTGTCATATAAATAAACTCATAAAAGTATCATCTATACTATTAACAAAAGCCACATAAAAGAAACAATAAATCAATGTAAATAGAAGTGATGTAAATTATTAGAATATTTACCCTGTTTTGTAATTTCTAACATAATATTTTGCATACTTTAAAACAGCCGACACCTGGAGGACATTAAACTCTATCACCCTTCGTCTTACTTTCATTTTCATTGTTGTAACTCAATACTTCACCCAAAATTGGCAAATTAGAGAAGAAAAAAATTCATTTAGCTCCCAGTTTCAGAAGGTCACAGTCTATTCATGGGCTGTACAAGTCAGAGGTGGAGGGGATGCAGCTCCTCACAGTGTTGCAAACTGGAAGCCACATGCCTAAAGGGAGGAAATTGCATTTTTTCTTTCCAGGTTCTGGCCCAGTGATCCACGCCCACCTTCCAGGTTCAGCCTCCTTGTTCTGCCCCTTCCAGGTTTAAGTCCCTAACCTACCACATGCCTGTAGTCTTTAATCTATCACACACCTGCAATTTAATCCACACACCTAACTTCTATAATCTGCCATTGGCCTGTCTTCCACCACCCACCTATAATTCATTGCATGCCTATAATCCATCCTTCAAGATCAGGCCTCGATCTCCTAACCCCACATGGCTCCATAGATAGTGCATGAGACTTTTGGGGAACATTCCAGTTTCAAACCACAGTACCGTTTTTACTCAGAAAAAAAAAAGAATTTCCTTGATTTGCTCATTACATTTGAATTAAACAAATTGCTAATCTTCCACAAGTGACACTTGGGACCAACTTTGTATCAGACACTTTTGTTTCTTTAATAGCAGCTACCCCAGCAATTTTAATATGAAGATTCCCTTTTGTAATCACTGTTTACAATAAAGTAAATGTGGTTCATTTTGTTTATTTCAATTTGGCATGTCAGTATCTTCAGGTCAACTTGTTCTTTTTCTGTGCTTTCAACTTTATGTGTTGATTTTCCTACGACAACCTAAAGTTATACTTCTGGTGTTTTACCAAATATACTCATGCTCTTCACAGTTGAATCTCGTGCAGTAGTGGCTGGTACAGTTTTTCTAGTGAGGGACATGACTTTCTGGACTTCTTCCCTAATACTTAGCATTAACAACCTTTCAAGGCCATATGGTGCAGATGGCCAACCGTTTCTCTGGCACCTTCCCAAACTCTTTCAAGTCTAGTAAGAAATTATTCAAAGTCAATTTATTGCAAGAAGCTAATCTATCTTCTTTATGGTAACAACTGCTTTAGAGCTGTAGATAAATTTAGATTAGTGATTACTGTAAGGACTGAAAGAGAAAACATTTTCTTGGTCTACATAAAAACATTAATATTTTCTGAATTATTATATACAAAGGACAAATAAAATGAATATCTAGTTTTCTTTTTAGGGGACAGAGTATTCATGAGGACAGCTAAAACTATAAGGGTTTAAGCCAATGGAAAATGTAAAACTTTAAACAAAAGTCTATAAAATAACACTTAGGAAATTCCATGGTAAACATTTAACTTACTTTTTCATTCCTGGAGTACCACCTGACATTCACAATTTAAGGAAAAAATGATTTGTTTTAGCTCTCAGTTCAGAAGATCTCAGACAAACCATCACAATTTGTTTGGGAAGCCAACTCTTTTTATTCAATCTAAACACCGTAACTGCTATTTTTTAATTTAATGAAAAAGAGAAGGTACAAAAATACAAACTTGTGATAATTTCTGGCATGTAGAGTAACCAATGTTGTGCAGATAATACTTGTATGTAATCCAATTCTCTAATAAATTAACTTCATCTTCATAAATCTAGTTGCTGCCCTTATATTGAAAGACAAAACCCCTAAAGTAAGCTTTTCAGCACTTGAAATTTTAACATTTTTGTAAGTAATATTCACAACTATGGTGCACATATTTGTTTTAAAAACAATTTTTTGCAGGCCAGCAGAATCAGATAAAACAATGCTATGAAAACCCAAAGACTCAAAGGTAATTTAGATCTGTCTGTGAATGTTTTGTTTTTATATTAATATCAGTACCATTTAAAATACAATAAATATGTTTTACACAATTTAGCCTGATTTTTTTTTAGAATGTTATTCTATGTTATTATTGCCAATTATTTCATTACTTTCCTTTTGGGATTTTATCGGGATCAGCTGTCATCGTTTATGAGTACACATACACACACACACACACACACACACACACACACACACAAGGAATAGATTCACTTAGTTGTTTCAATTTTGTGATATGTAAATATATATTCTTTGATTTTTTCTTGTCAAGGATCAGATTTAGGTGAGATGAGAAAACATTCTTATATTCCATCCTAGCCCTTTATATCACAGGAAAACTCACCAATATAAAGCTTTGTTATGCTTATACTAAATCAATCTCCTAGCTTTTGCTCAAAACTTACATCTATCTTGTATATTTTCTCCTCCACAGATCTTGGAATATTCTTTCCATTTTTAAATTATGATAGTTTCTTAAATTCTACACCTAAATCCAAAATGTTAGGACAACTGTGAAGGACCCAACTCCTTGAACCCGTTATCTCTGTTACTAGAATACTACTCTTACTTATGAGACAAGATGCAGGAAGGGAGAACATGTGTCACAAATAGTGACTCAAACTCTGTCCCCTCACAGGAGAACACTGATCTCTTGGGAAAGTTAAATTAACAAGACTTCTGTCTCTACTTTACATTGAATATTTTTCTGTGTAATGCTAAAACCCTAAAGTAAAAATTTGCACTTACAGATTTTTCCAACATTACTTTGACTTTAGTAATTCTAGAGCATTCACACAATTATGCAAAGAACCCTCTGTATTGTTTGATAAAATTGATATTAATACATTTACAGAGAATTGATTGAAATCATATGTAAACACTGAACTACACCTAATGTCACAATTGTGTTAAGAAACAAACAAACAAAAAACAAATTCTCACAACTGTTCTAAATGTGAAAATTGAAGTCATATGTTTTCCAATAAAAGGTTTAAATTTGTTGATTCTTATATGAACTGATCTTCTAGGTCAAATACATATTCCTATTTTCACATTAAAATTAGTAAAATAATTTAAAATCAGTAAATACTTCAGTATTTAAACATCTACCTGAGAGAAACTATAGTTGCTTATAACTCTGGCATTTACAACAAACAAGATTTGAGTAGTTAAAATCATAGCTAATACAATGACAATAAAATGATAAAAAATCTTTTCTCAAAGAAAGAACCTCAGAATAAATATAGATCATCTATCTTTTCTTAAGGTACAGTATTATCAGTTTGTTGACACTCACTAGCAGTACAATATTCTATAAGTATCTTGCCCTCAAAAGTCATTAGGTAAGCAGTAACCCATACATTCATTGCCCTCTTGTTTTTATTCATATGAATTTAATATTGAGCCTTTCCTGTGGCAGTATGTTTCCTAGCTCTCTGTAGAGGCTTCATACATATGCACACACACACACACACACACACACACACACACACACACACACACACGTACACTCAAGCACAGCTAAAATGCTTAAATAGAAACAAAATAATTTGAGAGGGTGAACTTATATGAATAGTTTGGGAAAAATTACTATTCAGTACATGGTGGTAAGAATATCTTAGAAGACTCAGTAAGAACGATTGTTCGGACCAAAAACCTCTGCATTCCTGGGAAGCACAATACTTAAGACTTCAGAGTTACTGTTTTGACTGGTGAGAACAAGATTTATGTGCAAAATTCGACAAGAAAAATCTAAATTTGAGGATAGGTATAGAAGTAAGAGAGGCAAGAACCTGGCGTCAACTCTCATTCTAGTCACCCACGTGGACCAGGAGGAGTAAGTCCATCTCTCTCTGGATCTCAGCTTTCCCATTTCCTATGTGCTGCTGAGGTGGCGAGTGCAAACCCCGCTGCTGTTTTCAGACGCCATGAACACCAACAAGGAGGGCCCGCTCTGGTCATTCTGCTATGTGTATGCGGATTAGAATATAATCGTGTTTGAAAACATTATGCATCAAAGATCGAGAGCCGTCAGTTTGTTTATTCCTTCCAGTTGCGGCATTTTACTGAAAACTTTCAGTGATCATGGAAAATTCTGTTCTTCAAACTACAAGAAGATTCCAGAGACAAATACCTGCGGGGTGCACAGGACCGTGTGTACCTCCACAAATCAAGTCACAGGCTTCTCGTTACCCACAAGGGCAAACAGCATTCGTTACTGTAGGGATTTGTGTCAGAGGAACAGAACGTTGATACACCTGAAATCACTGATGGGGAGGCCAGCCTGTCCCTGTCAGCGGCCCTGGTAGCCTCGCTCTTAGCTGCTGAACATAGCCCTCTGCTTCTCCACAACACATCCATCATCTAAGTCTTGGCAGCGGTTCATCCTACTTTCCTCTGATGCTGGCTCCAGCGTTAATTATGATTCCAGTTGACCTTGCTTTCATTGCTGGTGTTAACATAATCATTTGCAAGTCTGCCAATTTAGTGAATTGTTTTATTTTTGTTGAAATGCATTAATTGTGTACTGATCAAATAAAATCTATCCTTATCAATCCATGTCTTGCAAACCCCTAAGAACTACTAGTCAATTTTGGCTGATTTAAAAAAAAAAAATCATGTAGGAAAGAACATGGAAATTTTGGATGTCTGCCTTCTCTCGCATAGCAAAATATGCACAAGTTCCAGTAACTGTTTTCAAAAAAATGAAAGAATTTCATTCTTATTTTGTTGAATAACATTCTTTTGTGTATATATAACTTTGATCTGTTTGTACATTGATGGTCACCTGATTTGATTCCATATAGTGAATAATAAAATATGGCCACTCAGATATCTCTTTGAAGATGCTAATTTTATTTCTTTTGGATGTATATGCATAATTGGGTTAGTTATTTTTAGTTGCATTTTTAAAGAAACTTCCAAAATGTTTTCCATAATAACACAACCAATTTACAATCTCACAGAGTATAGAGTTCACTTTTTCTTCACAACTCTGGTGTCTTTTTAAAATTTCATTCTTAATGAAGTCAAATGATCTCACATTGAAATGTGATTTTCATTTTCTTTATTATGTCAATGATATTTAACAAGTTATCAAGTATTTGTTTCTCACTTTTACTATTTCTTTTGAGAAATATTTTCTAAGATGATTTGCCGATTTCAAACTGGATGTTTATTTATTCAGTCATTATTTTTTTAGTTCCTCCTATGGATTTAATTTATTGATATTTTCCAGATTATCAGTTTGTATTTTTAACCATTATGTAGGATATTTCTTCAGTTTCTTGATATTATTGTGGTACAAATTTTTAGCTTAATTCAATCTTATTTATCTCTGTCTTGATTTCTTGTACTTTTGAAATGCCATTCATAAAACTATATCCTGTATCAATATTTCAAAATGTATCTCATATATTTTCTCCAAATAGGTTAATAGCTTCAAGCTTTATATTTACATATTTTATCCATTTTGAGCTGATTTTGTACAGTTTAAGAATTAACGATCTTTTTTATTTATCTCTATAAGGATAGATATGCATTTCCCCCAGCATCATTTATTAAACTATCTGTCCTTCATCCAGTGTGTATGTCAAATAACTTCGCTGAAACTCAGTTGTCTGTAAATGCATGGATTAATTTCTCATATCTCTACTCTGTTCCATTGATCCATGCATCCATTTCTATCCCAGCACTCAATAATATTTTCTGAATAACTGAAGTATGTTTAAAGTCATAAATTAAATTGGCAGTGAGTTAAAAACTTTAATTTTGCTGTTCAGCTCATTGTTTTTATTGTCACAAGATTTCTTGACTCTAGGAAAGATGATAATGCAAATTTCTATGAGGTGTAATAGAAAAGCTGAGCATTTGAATTACAAATGTATTACTGTAAAACTTACACTGCAATCAAACCTCTCAAAATAATTCCTCTCCCTTTGAACGCATTCTCATTCTTGCCACTTAATGAAGCGGTTCTGAAATTTCACTTCATTTCATTCTCCTGTCTTTAATTTTAATGATTATATGTTTGCAATACATCACAGCTCTGGAAATGGGTGTATATGCATGTACTGTTCTGACCATCCTGACCATCTTTCCTTTCTCTTTCGCTCTCGAATCCCCTTCTTCAGCCTCCAGATCTACTTCCCATCTTCCCAGTTCCTGTCTTTTTTATTTTGCTCCTTACATTGTTTACGTTGGGGGGTTTTATAGAAGAAAAACCATGTGACACTTAATTTTCTGTATCTGATTTACTTTTCTAAGCATTATGGTCTCAAAGTGTATCTTTTTTATTTCTACACATAATTCATTTTTTTCTTTATAGCATGGAGTTACTCCATTATTATATATGCACACACCGCTTTTCTCCATCCATTCATCTGTTGATGGATATACAGCGTGCCTCAAAGTTATATTATAAATGTTATAAATATAAGTATCCAAGGAACAGTCACCATTTATGCTGCCATGACTGTCTTAATGTCTTTAATCAACTCAAATAGTCTACTTTTTAATGGCCATTTTGACTTTCAGGAAAAGATAGATGTTTCATAGTGACTGAGTCGGTGAATAAGGTAGATGTGGACACATTTTAATGTTTCGAAGCTCACCTTTTTTGTTGGAAGCCAAGCAGCAACAATATTCACTGGAGCCTTGCTCACACCACAAAATTACACTCATGAAATAGATCTTCCATTCTGATTCAGAAAGTGGCAAGAATGCTGGGTTAAGCCTCTGTGAACAAAGCAGGAGTATCTTAAAGGACATTAATGGAAATATGTTTTATGTAATAATTTATTATTAGCTTGTTTGATCACCGCTTATTTATGCAGTAATGTCAGAAACTTATTTGTAATACTGTCAGCAAATGTGAGCTTAGTTACTCAAGTTCTTGGAAATTTCTTTTTTAACACACAATGCAAGAACTGAAATAAACTATGTAACTACAAAAATTTGGGATTAATATTCTATTGCTTAGTTTGCTAAATGTGTGCCTAGGCAGGTTGCCAAATGGCATAGTCTTCTTATTTGTAAAATGGTGATTTAGTTGATGCAAAATATAGGTGCACAATATCTTCAAGCTTAGCATAACCAATATGTATTTCATATACATACTAATAAAAATGGGGAAAATAAAGTCTAAATATTTTTGAAGATGGTAAAAGATCAATTCTTTACTGAAATTCTGAGACAATGGCAGCACTTAGCAAGCTCACATTGACCTCTCTTATTCTTCCTTCCTCTACTTGTGGTGAGTTCTGACACAATGTTGTAAGAATTTCTAAGATGTCTGACCAAGATGCAATTGTTTATGTAGCCCTGATGGCCTAAGGGGACCTTACTCATGTTTGTATGTTGGACATAGAGAACACCCCTGTGGAACTTTGTCTACATGTTTTTTCATGCCAAAGGCTGTTCTTTTAATAGTCCTCTGTCTCTATGTCACACACATGCACACGCACACGCACACACACACACACACACACACACACACACAGACACGCACGAGCATTTTTTATTTGAATTTGGAGTGTCTTTCTAATATCATCTTTCCTCTCTTGGAATACAAGTCTTTCCAATGATATGTAATATCTTTCTACTTAGGCTGCTATTTCTAACATCGCTTGCACTATTGTACATCCCTGTTTTAGATAAGAAATACCTGAGAGCTGGATTTTTTTAAGCTGAACTAATTTCTATGCATCTATCTTGTTCTACGAGTATTTGTGGAGTATTTTCTACCTACCAGGGTCAGTTCTAGGCACTTGGAACTCAAATTGGAAGAAGGTAGAGAAAGCCTTGTCAGTCAAAGTGAGGGTGCTGGGGCCAAATAAAGAATTAACTAATGCAATTAGGGTTCTCGTGCAGTTCAATGTAGTCGGGGATCTGGAGTACTTAGAAAAGGGCAGCTTGGGAATACAACCTTTGAACTGAAATGTGAAGCACGCCAAAGCTGCAGTTGTCTTGAGGACCCGACAGGTGTTTCAGAACAGTGTGCAGATATGTCATTAGCTTCACAGTAGATCTAATCTTTAAATATATTTAGAAATGCTTTGCATAAAAATTTTGTTGCATTTTTTGTTTTTCTATATTTATGTATCTTTAAAAAGTCTACATGACAAAACAGCCATATTTTTGGAAGATGATGCATTTTGAGATGTTCAAGGCTGAATATTTTATGAAAGTATAGATATTTAATATTATAATGCTATATTGTTTCAGAAAAATAAGCACTTTTATAAAACATTATTTGCTGTGGTTATGTTGTTTTTACTTTCAAGGTATCTGCATATTTCCAAATATATAAATTTATTTTGGTCGAGGTAAATTATTTCCTAAGAAAAATAAATTTTTTGCATATTTACTCCATCAAACATTTATTTCTGAAAAAATATTGTTTCAACTTTTCAGCAATATAATTGGCATAAATGAAACTTTGAACTTAAAAATTTAAATGAACTTGGTTTTACTGACATTTATGTAGCTCACTGTGGTGACTGCAGAAGCTCCTTGCAGTCGCTTGTGTCTTGCTAAGGGTCCAAACTCTCCCCTGAAATCAGTGACAGAATTTTGATCAATACTTTAGATATCAGGAGTGTAACGAGACCTCTGAAAGACTTCTGATATACAAAATTGTGAGATAATAAATTTGTTTTATTTTAAGTTCTTAAATATGTGATATTTTGTTATGGCTACACTAAAAAATCCTGATATAACTGCTATAAAAATAGTTTGACCTTACTAACCCCTATGATCATGTCTCAGGAACTTCCAAGGATCCAGTGATATTGTGCTGAGAAGTCACAAGTCACAAGCTGTCATGCACTCAAGCACAGCACATAAGTAATATCCAGTTGTTTTTGTCTCCTGATAAGTTATCAATTTGTTTTTTCCTGACAGTGAAATTTAATTAAATACAGATCTTTATATTATTAAGTTAATTCCAATTTTTCATTTTAGAGAATATGAAAGCAAGTTAAAACAAACATATAGTTTTAATTGAAAATCTCAACTCTATTATAAACTTTTTAAAAATCTAAACGAACTTACATCAATCAACATATCTATTTGCAGGGCCTAGAAATGTCTTCATTTGGTTAAATGAAGGCAGATAGACAGGTCTATCAGAGCAGGCCTGTAACCACAGCAACACTGGGAAGCTAAGAAAACAGGTTAGAAAGATTGAGCCCAGCATGGGCAATTTAGGAACTTAGTGAAACCCTGTCTCAAAATTAAAATTAAAATGAGATGGCAATGTAGCTCAGTGAGAAGGGCCTGGATTGATTCATAGGAGAAAAAAAAAAGGGGACTACCATTGCGCGCTTTCAACTGTGTCTACAATCAAGAGGAGAAACAATTCTCCAGTTCGATGAGGGCCCCACAACATTTCTCGTCATAACCTTCACAGAACAGTACATCCCTCCCTTAGAATCACTTTGTTTCCTGGCACCTATTTTGAAATCACGAAATTAGACCAGCTGTGAGTTTTGAATTAACGTCTCATTTGTATCTTAATCTCTCAGTATTTCTAGGTGAACATTTAAGTCTAGACACCAATGTTCAGCTCTACTATCTCACAGATGCTACACTTCCGTGGGTTTTATTTTATTTTAATTATGTTACAACAATAAACCCACAAAGAAAATAGATGTCAATTAGAGTGGAATGATAGATTATCTACCGAACTATTTTTTTGAGAAACACTAAGTGAGAATTCAGGCATGGATTTGTGTATTGAAAAATTTTCTTGATGTGTGAAGAGACAAGACATATTAAAAATAAGGATGTTTTTAGTAAGTATAAAAAATGCCAAGTTCTTTATTGCATATAAATATATGTATATTAATGCAAATATGTGTATATATGTGTATATCACGTATGTACACATGTATATACATGAGCATTTTGTATTAGTTACTGTCCATACATAAATATAAAACAGTGTATATGGCACTAGCATTCATCCTCAACTTCATGAAAAGTTTATTATTACATTTACCATAATGTCTGACTTTTTGGGGAATTGTGCTTTTTATTTTAAAATCTTTTGGTCTACTTAAATCAAAATGGTATAAAGTCATCAAATGTTATTAATTGATTACTTCAAAAAATGAGCACCTATTGAATTGTGACAGGAAGCTTTTTATTTCTAGGGTAAAGGGAGAAATCTTAACTTTGCATTTTAATTTTAATGCCATATTCCTAACATAGACTCCTAGTTTACTCTATTCTGTATCGACAGTGCTAAAAGTGAAAGCAATCTGTCAGAGAAGATTATACCACTGTAAATCCAATTACTCAGTAAGATACTCTCAGCCAGAAACAGTTATCAATATACCCCAGATATGCAAAGATTTTATGTCTATATCTTATACAGGGTCATGATTAAAATAGCATTTGTGCAGTTAAAATGATAAAGATTAAAATTTCATGCTCTTGTCTTTACTAAAGGGCTGGGATCAATGGCACAATTTTTAAGCTTCAGGATTTTCATCTGTCTAAGCAGAAGTAATATTTACTGCATGTTTACTTCAATAATTAAATGTCAGAATATATGCAAATAACTCCTGGAGTCTGCTGTCACCAAATAAATTTCAAACAAATATTAGTTATGTGATATACGTGATAGCTGCTTACTTGAAAAATCTCAGCCAAGTCTATTATTTATATCTCTCTGTCTTACATTTTGTAATTATAATAGAAGTTTATGTGTCAAAAGGGACAATAAAGGTTGTATAAGATGGCTTGATATATATTGTGAAGCTTTCCAGGATGCCTTATAAGTAGAGATAAATACTTTTATGTTCCTCTGTGGTGACGCTATGTGAAAATATAAATATAACAAGAATAACTTTAAAAAGAAAGGGAAGTCACTGGGGTATGGTGTGTTTTTGTCCTTGACTCGTTCTCCTTTCTCTTTCTCTCCTTTTTCTTCCATCATTGCATGAACAGCTTTCCTTTTCCACCTCCTTCCACAATGCTGCACCTACCATGGACTAAATCTGATATAAACTGAACCCAATGGAGCTATGAGCCAAAACAAGCCTCTAGGTGTTGCACATATTAGGCATTTTGAGCTGGGGACAGGAAGGATGACTAAGACCACACTTGCTACCAGGGATTGAGTTTTGGTTGTGATATAACTGAATATGTAGTTAAAAAGCCTTTGGAATTCATCTGTGGGAGAGGTTTTAAAAGGTTTGGAGATGCCAGTTAGACTCGCCTTTGAGTGCTGTAAGCAGAGTTTGATGGGTAATTCTGGTCAGAGCTCAGAAGACCAGAATGCTAGTAGGAATGTGGACAGTAAGGGTCAGGATCATGACCTATCAGATGAGAATCAGGACTGTATTAGAAAGTGAACTAGAGTTTGTGAGTGTTTCATTCCGGCAAATAACTTTTTTTTTTTTTTAATTCCCCCAAACTTTCTGTGAGGCTGAATTGAAAGATGGTACACTAATTGACCTAGAGGAAGAAATTTCAAGGTTACTCCTGGTTTGGGCTATAGTGTTGGTATTGATGGCTGCTTGTAGCCAGATCTATGCAAGGAGAATCAGAAGCAAATCACAGAGATGAATGACTTGAAAAATAAATGGTTTCACTAGAAAGAAATAGTCTGCACAGTGAACAGAGAAGAACATGGTTATAGAAATGATTAACATTGAAATGAAGCCAAATACCTTGCAGAAAGTATCTAGTAAAATAAATAGAAGCCGTATTAGAAATTGGCCTTGCTCCACACTTTGCAGGTTCATTAAACTCCTTTTAAGGACATTGCTTTGTAAAGTTTACTGTATTCTTTTAGGTTCTCAGAAGCCACTGCAGTCCAGAGGGACCATGCTGCTGCCCAAGCTACTGACAGAACATGGTATCATCCACTTGGTACTGATTCACGAGAAATGGAAATGTTATGAGGACTTAAAGACTTGTAAGACATGATTTTTTTTTCAGGCTATCTTGGATTCATGACAATTCTTTTTCTGTCTCAGCCTCCCGAGTGATGGGATTATAGGCCTGTGTCATCTTGCCTAGTTTATATAGTGGTGGGAAATTGAACTCAAAACCTTACATTATAGGCAACCAATTTAACCACTGTGATATTCCTCCAGCCCCTAAAAATGTTTTAGAAGAAGACCTTAGAGGCCAGGCACTATACTCATGAAGGTAATATGTAAAACTATAAAAGTGGAGTTAAAAGTGTAGTGGAAACTTCAGGAAATTGGAAATGCCAGGAAGTGGAACATTTGCTGAGGAGAAACAGAAGACACTAAGTGGAACCAGTCTGGGCCTAACTGGCCATAGCAGGCCAGCCTCCCTCCAAGCCCTCTGGAGTTTACGCCTCTCCACAACGTTCTGCTGGTGCTAGACAAAAACATGCAAAATTTAATCTTTGTCTTGCTGTGTCTCAGTTTGGCTTTCATGTTATTACTCTTACCCCATTTTATGAATCCATATCTATACAAATACACATATCATAATGTTTGCATTCACCTTCAGTATTTTGTGCACACATATGTCACATGGGGCATGCAGACACTGCCCCTCTCCCTTTTTCCCTCCCAGTGACTCCTTTTAGTCCTCCTGAACCCCTCTTTGGGAGTGCAAATGTTTACCCTGGACCCCTTTATGTTGGAAATATTTAATTTTGGTTCTGATTTTCACAAGGACTCATGGAATAGAGTTTTCTTTGAGTTTTAAAAGAAACATTGTAGTGGGATCTTCATGAATGCTGTGACTGTTAGAACTTTGGATATTTATAGATAAAGCTTAAATGTAGTTTTCATAATGAGGTGGACATGAGCCTTTGAGGGATAAAAGTCAAATATTGTGGTTTAGATATAAAATGTCTCTAGAAGTCTCATAGTTTGCAACGTGGTTGGATCAAGGAGGTATTAAACTCCTATGTGGATTAATCCCCTGATGGGGTCAGAGCTCAATGTGCTGTTGAGACTTGAGGCCTTGTCAGAAGAGGTGGATCCCTGGAGACATGACCTGATGAGGGTATTCTTGTCTTTCACGCCTCCCTCATTTTCTCTCTGCTTCTTAGCTGCTAAGGTGTGAGTAGCTTTCCTTTCGTAAGAAGTCTGCCTTGGAACAAGCTGCAGTGTACTGACCCCTAGGAAAGTATGAGTCAATATGAACTTCTTTATGGTGTGGGTGTCGGGGTTTTCTCCACGGGACAGGAAAGCTAACTGATGTCAATATATTGTATTATGAATACAATTCAGATAAACTTCCTGAAGTTGTATGCAAAATTCTGCAATGCTTTAACGGTTTATGAGTCAATTAAAATATTGTTAAAATGTTCTTAGATGTTTAATGTGACACACACAGAATTTTAATGTATACTATTAAATGCAAATTTTATTTACTTAAAGTTTTTTTTTTATTATCTACACATAGTGATAATAAATCATCCTGTGTACAGTGAGATGTTAATGTATAACACAGGAAAATTTTGGATACTTTCCAATTAACATATTTATATTTAGTTACTAATGGGAATAATGTCAATGTTTTCTATTTTATTAATGTTTTTATTATCATATCATGTGTTTTAAATGCATCTTTGAATCTGAAAACCACTTACACTAAGGCACTATCTTTAAATAACTTTTTTAATTATATAAGGAGATTACTTGGATATGACATCAATAATCAGCTTAATTAGACTGACTTATTGCTTGTAAATCTCTAAATCTAGATTTTCTTTCCTTTATTTTTGTAGAAAAAGTTATTATAATTACTCTATGAACCAGTTCACTTGTGTGTTAGAATATTACTGTTCAGAATTATTTAATGATATCTCCAGCACTTCAGGCAATAGAATTAAAATAAAAGCTCAATATCTTCCATGCCATGCATCTTTTATTTTGGCTCAGATATAAAGTGAAAACTTCCTACAACTAGAATCTTTATACATTTTCAAAATTATAAAGTCATAATAAAAACATGTAAAAGTCATCACAAGTATTGAGAATCAACTATATCTAGAAATTGTCCAAAATGTTCAGTTATTTTATAAAACATAGAATTTTTAGCTCCACATTTATAAACACATGTTACAAAAATCTATTAATAATTTGGCGCTATAATCATGCTTTGCTGAAAGCAGTTTTCCCATGTAATTTCAAATGGATAAAACCAGTACTACCCTTGATTTTTGCCAAAGTACTGAGAAGTCCAAGTAATTTCATATTCAATATCTTTCTAATACATTCCTACTTAGAATAAAATTGTTAATATTTTGCTATTATAATTTTATTGTTATTAAAATAATACAGAAATAAATATAATGATTCAAAAATATTCATAAAAATCGATTGATTTTTTTATAATTTTGAATGAAAATTTTAAGTACATGTTAAGAAAGTATTATGTTAAATCTCTAAACTAATGTTTTAGAGGTTCCAACCAGGATTTATGCAACTTTATCATCAAGAAAATATTCAGCTATTTAGAAGTTCCATCATGTGTTTTTAATGATATTAATTTATTTATATATTAATGAGACTATTTTAGAATGGCATACTCATAAAACTATACAATAACAAACATGAATGGAAGTTACATGAATGTGTAAAGATTTTTTAATATTATACATATGTATTTCCTACTCATAAGAACTACTTGTTTTTTAAAACCCAGAGGATTTGTGGATTTTTAAAAAGATAGAAAAAATGATGAGATTTTTCTTTCTAAAGATTATGCATCCCCCTCATAACAGTAGCAAAATATCAGTGATTTTCATTAGAGCAGGTCTGTTACATTTTTTAATCATGTTTTCTTCTGTATATATCTACTCTCACCTCATGAAAGGATAAAAAAAGTGGTCGACAATGCACACTGACAGATATAATCCTTTAATCAAGTTTTATAAAAGCACTGGGAATGTTTAGAATTTTATGTAGCAGTCAGATTTTAAAGAGGTGCTTTGCATGTGTTGTCTAGGGAGCTCCAATTCTCTCTTTAATAATGCAAAAGTAGTGCTGAAACATTAAGACAGAAGAACAAACATTCGTCATCTAACTACACAAAGATGAACAGAGCTATTTTTCAATATCATGCACAGGAGTAAGTAGGGGTGCAAGGTAATGGCTGAATTTGAAATGTATAAGATTTATTTTCTGGAACAGGAAGCAATTTTGACACGAAAAATATCAGTTTTATAGATGACAGGTTATTTTAATAAAACTTCATAATATTTTCATGTATTACAGAAATATTATTATTGAAAAATTATTTGTATTACAGCCAAAATGCAAACTGATTTGCTTTATAGTATCTTTCCAATGGAAACAGACAATACCTGAAATAAGTTTTACTATTAATTTGATTCGGTATGGTGGCTTATTATGTTTCTTGGAAGTTACATGAGTTCATTTATTTATAGTTTTTATTTCTTTAATGAATTGAATTATTCTAGATATTGAAACTGGTGTGGCTTAATCCAGGCTGTGGCTTCTTAGCCCTAGGGGAATTGTGTCTGTGATTGTTGATGATTACCGATGTGAGTGTCAGTGGTAGAGTAGGAAGAACGGAAAGTAAGGAGAAAGAAAGAAAATTAATTTTCTTTTCCTGGTTCTTCTGTAATTAGCATAATGATTCAATGAGACATATATTTTTAAATATTGAGCCAACAGACATTGTCTAAAAAATTTTGGTGATGTGATATGTTATACAAAAGTGTTTGTGGCCAGCTGCAGCAGTCTGGTGTGTAAGTGACATGACGTAAAAGCATAGTGGTTAGAAATAAACAATCAGAAAGCCTATATGGATAGAATAGAGAAATTATTTTATTAAAATATCTATAAATTTCAAGGCCATCTACAGATTACACATAATCCATGCAAAATTCCAGTGATGTATTTTGCTCTGAAATAAACCAAGTCCTCAATTTCCCATGGAACAACATCAAAAAATAAATAAATAAAAAACTAAAACAGGGATTTTGAGAAATGAAAACAAAATTTTCACAATCCCTTATTTAAAAGTATTTTACAAAGCTGTTATAATCAAAATGGTATGATGTTAGCATAACATAATTATCAGAACATGAGTCCAGAAACAATCATACACACACACACACACACACGCGCTCGCGTGCGCGCGCGCACACACACTCACATTTGATTCACTACTCTTTAACAAAGATGTCAAGAATAAGCATAGGGGAATGGTGAGGGCTTTTTTCTCTAAATGGTGTTTGAAACTGAATATCAAAGTGCAAACAAATGAGAATGAATCTTTGTATTTTGTAAAAAGCAACAAGATTAATTGAATAAACATAAGCTCTGAAACTACACAAATGCAGAGAAAATGGGAAAAAATCTAAACAGTACTCTTAGTATGCTTTTGGACATGAAACCATAAAGACAGACAACAGATAAAAATGTAAAAACTTGGACTACATCATACTAAACTGTTTCTGCAGAGGAAAGAAAATAAACAAATAAATTGTAAAAAAACAACCTGTGGAAAATAATTTTCAATTTGGAAAAAATTAATATTTAAAAGGTGTAAGAGCTTCACGCAACTCAAACTAAATAAAAGGACACAAATAGACATTTTTTTTTCCACAGGAGACACACAAATGGTCCACATGGAAATGAAAAGTTGCTCCATGCAACTGATCATTGAGAAAATGGAAATAAAAGCACAAGAAGGTATCATCTTACCTTTGAAAGGTATTACTTTTAAAGATGGCCATTGTCAACAAAACAACAGATAATAAAGGTTATCAAAATAGGAAGAGATTCCTTGAGTACTGTCAGTGGAAAAGTTAATTGGTACAGTTAAAGGGAAAATAATACAAAGATTTATCAATAATTGAAAAAGAAAATACCATCCATCAAGGAAATGTCTGCATCCTAATGTTCACAGTAGTAGTATTTGCAATGAACAATATAATGAAACATCGTAAGTGTTCATCAACATAAATATATGAATGGATGCAGGGACTCAAATGAGAATAATAATTCACACTAATACAGTTACACAAGTGGCCTTGAGCTAACTTCAAATAGAAATAACAATAAATTTGCTAATGAAAATTTTGACTAAGATAGACATATGTACAAAGCAAAGACCCTGAAATTGAGTGGTCACAAAGCTATCTCTGTACATGAACTATATATTGTCCTGAAAAAATATTCATTTCACACATGCAAAAATACTTATCATGATATCTGTTTTCTTCTGCTGTCTTCAATGACTAATGACACATAGAATAAGAATTGAAAATGATATAATGTTAAAAGTGAGTAATACTACATAGTAATTCTGATTGAAAAAAAATACTTTTACCTTTCATTTGTCCAGATGAAAATTCAATGATTAAGATAGTAGCTTTCACATACATAATTTCAAATTTTTAGTCTCTGCTAAAAAATGAAGTTTTTCTGAATTATAAAGAAAATATATTTTAATTATTTATAGTTTAGGTGGCTGGCGGTCAAATTTTGAAGTAAAAATTATATATATATATATATATATATATATATATATATATATATATATATAAACGTGCCAATGTGTGGGCAAATATGTGATGCTGCTTTACATTTTAAACAATGACTTCAATAACTGAAAAATATAAGAATTTGCTTTCACAATACAAATGGACAAATGTTTCTGACATATACTAATTTCATAAGCTAATTAGTTTCAATGAACAATCAATATGATTGTCATAGTTGAGTAATACTTGCATATACCCTTTAAAGTCATGGTAAGAAATGACACTATAATAAAATAACCATATATAAATGAGACTCTTTTAAAATGACAATTCCTTAATTTTACATAGAGAAATAACCTGAGCAAACAAAATAGAAAATATCCTTGTGTACAAACTGTAGTATGCGTATATATACTTCACTTGCTCGTGCCACTACTGTAAACCATCCTTTGTCGGCAATGATAAGGATTCTTTTGGCTCACAAAGCTCAGGGAAGCTAGTCCCTGATGGGTGGGCTCCCAGGCAGAAGCTGTATGACACGAAGGAATGTCAGAGGAGCGCTGCTCAACCCACAGCAGGCAAGAAGCAAAAAGAGAAGAGAGGATCCCAGGCCAGGAAAAAGCCCTCCAGTGATGCACCTCCAGCGGTCCTGACAGCGCGGTCACCTACTGATGTTTTCCATGGATGAACCACTGAGGAGCACAACACTCCCACGATTCAACAGTCTCCCACACTCTTGGGACTTGGGGAACGTTTTTGATGGACACTATAACAGTTCGGAAAACAAGACTTTCTTTTTCTTATTCTGACAAGTGATCAATCCGTAAGATAAATATATACAAAGTAGATTTAAATAATAAGAAACCCCTTCTTTACCCGTTAGGAGCATTATAATGTAATGTTAAATCCTTTGAAAGAGGACTCTTGATGAAAACTGAAAAACAGAAGCAAGCGTTGTTTTGATGATCATTCAAGTGTTGTTTGCTCTCCTGTGCGCCTGCTCTAAGACACTAACTCATTTTCTGAAAATTTTTTCACTGTTCCCTGCCATCTCGAGAATAGAGGCCAAAGAGGTGAGGTGAGGGCTAATTGAAAGGCAGCACCTTGTGCCCCTGGGAGCACGGGCGTTGATGGCACCTTTTGGACCTGCTCCTGGTCTGGAGCCCAACCAAGATTGAGTAGGCTCACTATTTTCATTTCTTAAAGATAATTGCAATAAAAATCCATGTTCGTGTTTATAGTAAAATGAAAATTCCTTTTTGATATTGAAAATGCCCAAAGTGAGCTAAATCATTAACTATAAAGGTAACACATATTATCCCAGAGGCTTGTGTATGATTAAACATAAGATACATTGCTTTACAAAATCAAAACAAAAATTAAGTAGAAAGCAATTACAGCATTCCTGAGTATGTTGTAAAAAGTATACTTATACTCTGTTCATGATCCTCTTAACTCCAAATTCTTCTTCTCATTATTATTATTATTATTTTTTAATTTGGGCTGTGCTGGAGAGGTTTGGAAACAGTTTTATTGTCTTCTGCTTCAAAACAGAATTTACATTTTGGCCAGTGAAATTTTGACATTTCCATAATAAAAATTCTAAACCCAAACTTCAAGGAAAAATATGCTCATTTTAGGTATTAGTTTAACCCTCAAAAGTAAAAGATTTATCAAAAACAATAAATTCAAGAAAAAAAATTGTTTTAGATGTAAAGTTTTGTTTATGTTTTTAAAAGGGTAATGTTTCACTTGCATTATGTAAACTATCAACTCTATTATTTAATATATGATAACTCTGAATATTTTTTCATAGAACATATTAGAGTAAATTGCAGATCAAGGATATATTAAAATAATGTGTAAGGTGTTAGGCTACAAGCAGCAGTTTGCATTGACTCCCTACATATCTTTAGTTGTTTTGCCAAGGGTCCTTATGAGTTTTGTGAATTTTAAAGAAAGTCCTATCTCAATTGGATGGCAGCTTTTTTTATCAGATAATTTTATAAAAGGGCATTTCCAAAGTGGAAAGAATGTTGAAACTTAGACATGAAGGAGTGCTTTTTACATAATTTTCATTGGACTCATGTCGTCCTAGTCATATATCCCGTGATTACTAATGGGCAAACAATGAGATTACTGACCTATTTTGGCAGATTGTAGGTTGCTTCCTTCTGACTCTGCTAATTGCATCTGGTGAATCCTGGAACAAAAACTGCTGGGCTGGAAGACTTCGCTGTCAGGAAGCCAATCAGGTACACACAGGGCAAATAGGAGTTCTCTTCTCACAGTCTGGTGCCCTAAGGAGGTTCCAAGCAGCTGGTGCCCTACCAGAGCCATGTGTCACATGGCGCCCCACAAAGAAATCCCCTGCAGCAAGCAGGACTTCCCTGCGGCTTTCTTCTTTCTGTGCAAAATGCCTCTTTCTTATTGAGAAAGTGCTGCTAAATGTCTATGGCTGCAAAACTGTTGAGGATTGAAGTACAAGAGAAAAGATTGCTCTCAGTTCCCAGAACCCTGAACTTTGAGCAATGTTAATGAGGGTTGTACACGCACAAAAGAAATGCAAGGGCAGCAGGATTGCACCCTCCATGGCTCCCAAGGAGCAGCAGGAGCTGCAAGACACTTTGCAAGTTTGTTGTATAGTATCTGAGGCTACTTAAGGACTGAATACATTTGCTGTGTGGCTGTTCACTTGTACCAGCTGTCTCCAAAATAGTTTACTACTATAAATTGGAGATTATTTTTGCCATTGGAAATAGTTCCCCTTACTCTAAAGAGAGTCTTACACTATAAGTGTTTCTTCTTTGTGTGTTACTGTGTTATGACGGAAAAAAGTACTCTTACAATTTTGTATATTAGAGAATTAATTCCAAGACACCACTGGGATCTCCAAGTCCTCCTCCTGATTAGCCACATGATCTTTAGATTACTTGTACTGTCTAATAACATGCAAATACCATGTACATAAATGGGCAATATGGCATATCGTTTATGGAATAATGACAAGAACATTGTCAGTAGATGTTCAGTACAGAAGCAACTTTCAAATATTTTAAAATTTTAGATGGTTAAATTCTAAGATGCATAAATGGTGGATAGAGGGGTCTGTTGTAGTTCAGAATTAAGAGACTACCAAATGTCAATTTAAAAGCCTGCCACACATCAATTAAGGCAAGGTAAGGATCTTTATTTAACAGCAGAGATGCTATCGTGACCAGCAGTTGGACTGTCCTTGGACTCTGGGTAGTCTTTGAAAAGCAGCCCTGAACAAGTTTTACATAAGAATTATATATAGGGTTTTGCATCATTATATACCTTATACATTGTGACCAATCATAGCCCAAAACCTAGCCATCATTCTTGGCTGACTTTCTCTGGCACGAAATATGTGACTTATGCAAAATATGTGATTGTCGTGAAATATGTGACTCTCAACAGGCTGTCATGGAGGCAAGGGAGGGGAAGAGGTTAAGCCTCTGTCCTTGTCACGAGATTCCAGAGCCATCCTGAGGAGTGCACAAGCATGGCTCCCAGTCAAGGCAGGCGGCCTCACAAGATGAACTCACAGCAAATTAACCTATCAATTTTAACTTATACAGTAAACTCTAATTCACACAGCACACACATAACCTGAACAGCATAATCACCACAAAATGGAGTTACTTTAAAATATTGGTAGTCTGAGTTATATCATTTCACAGCTTGGTTACAGAAAGCCATAAAATTACAAAAGTATACCTAATGTTGCATTTTTAGTACACTGTCCCAGAGTCCAACTATATACTTCCTGCTAATTAATTCTTTCTGTCTTCAAAGAAATAGAGGCAGGATTCTGCAATAAACAAAGGGGACAATGACAACATAGCCTGCCAGCAGTCACCTGTGAGTTCTGAGAAAAATCATTTCTTGTTTCTTGTTCTAGTCTTTATTTATTAAATATGAAGTTATGCTATATAACTTTACAAAATTACTTTTGAGACCTCTGTAAAGTAAATAAAATGACTAATAAATATTACCTATTATTATTATCAACATAGTCCTCTGAGTCACTTCTTACATAAATACTGAGAAGAACACCAGAAAATGACCCCAGAATAAATCACGTCACCTCCATCCAGGTTTCTCTCTCTCAGCAACGGCCCAGTGGACCTGTGCATGACAATAACCTTTGGATCATATGCTTGAGATAATAACTGACCAAGGTTCTCCGCCCTGTCAGTCTATCACTTTCAGTCACCTTTAGCCACCTGGATTTTGTATATTTCTTCACTTTCTCTTCCAAAATATGTTTATAAAAGATATATGCTCTTAAATTAGAAGGCACCATTCTCCTTGACAATGAAAGTCCTTCAGATAAACTATCTCTCTGAGAATCAGTAAACTGTGTTTACATTTGAACTTCGACAAATAGAGAAAAGCTATAAATGCAGTTTTAGACATAGATGTATGCGTAAACATGGGCACTCATTGCTAACTTGTTACTGGTTCTTAGGTGACTTATTTCTTTCCATGTATTCTTCATCACTTTTGGAGAATTCCTTCCAAAGATACGTGAACTGTATTAGGTAAATTCACAGGATTAGAATTACTAAATTAGTGCTCTTCTGCTTAGCTGGGTGAACTCGGATAATCTTCTTAAGTTCTCTAGGTAATAGTTCTCTAATCTTTTAAGCAGACACAACTTTAAACAAATAATTGAGAATGACTTGTATCAAAGTGACAGATGGGACCATTTTCAAAAGGCAACTGTAGCAGTTGTTGTTATATTTCTGGTATAAAAATAACATCTCTGATGCGAAAGCTGGGGATAATAAGTTTGCTGCCTAAAAAAAAAAAAAAAACTATTTAACCTACATGTAGTGTTGTGACTTTCAACTTTAAAACTCTTTATTCTCTCATCTGCATAATACAGTTTCTTGTTGAAAAAAATATTATTGATTTTTTTTCCAAGAAAGGTAAATGATTATGTCAGAATCAGTAGATTTACATTGTTTGGAATTTTAGCAGTCAAAGAAAATGATAAAATGACTAATTAATATTGGTTTGAAGTTGGAATGTAAGAAATATGATTTTCTCCAGCAATTTCTAAGTTTTTTTTTCTGCATCTTATCTATAGATGTTCAAAGAGGAATAAGCAATAACAGATGACACACAAAAGATTCAGTGTAAATAGACCACACGAATGGATGATTGTTTTTTTTAATTCAAATATATTTGCATGTTCATCGTAGATATTCTCCTTCTGTCTTCCCCCAAATTAAAAAAATCTTATGAACGCATGGCTGATAGCCTCTTACCCTTCGTGTTTAATTATGTTCCTTAATATGATTCTCCTGACATAATGTCAATGTATTAAGTACTGAAAATACAGCAGCAGTAAAGAGGTAAGGATATTCAAGGGTAGTCATATGACAACCAAATAGAAGATGACTGTGCATTCTTCAGAGATGTGACATACATGTGCCATTGCAGTTTTTAAGTGCTCTGAACAGCCACTTGTATATTTCTTATCAAGACTGAAAGTTTTATACAGGGGATTACAATAAGTCAGAGGCATTGGCAACAGTGAGCTGCCAGTAGGCTTCTAAAGAAAGTTTTGATGATTTCCATAATTTATGTAGCATTTATGCGTCTCTTTTTCTATTCTTTAAAGGTAATCCTCCTCCAAGATTGCACGGCCCTCAATGTTGTTAGTGGAGATAATATAAAAAAATGGTAAATTACTTGAAAGTTCCTCATCCCTACCTTTGAAGTGTCTTATTGGTCTCTGAATCACAATTGATTTTCATTGATTTCCATGAATACAATCAATTCTCAATCTTCCATGTCCTCAGCTACCACCTGTGCTAACCCTGTGATGAAACTATAAGCATATATCATCAGCTCTTTATCCCTGATGGGACTGAGTCACCATGACTTGCAAAATTCCTTGCCACAACTCATCAAAAACACATAAAGAATCACTATATGTATGAGTATTTCTCTTTTATTTTAAAATATTTCTATTTAACAGCTCAAATAGCAATCTATTGATAATGATCAATCACTTTTCCAAAGCAGTGGCTTCTGATATTGATGATTTGTCCCTAGAAAAGTAACTTGAGAGATTCAGATAGAAGCCCTATTTAAGAGTTCAATATAAATGTGCTGAATTATCTAACAAAAATCTGCCAAAGTTGGGGAACTAGCCCCTAGCATTGCAGAAACAGACTAGTAGAGATTCAAATATTATTCTACTAAGGACACAGCAGGACTTCATGGTTCTGATTCAATGTATTCATCCTAAGATTGATTTTTCATCAGTATAAAATATCATGCCCATACAGACATTGAACCTATAAATCCAAGTAACTATACCAAGGCACTTTCAAATGTACCTAATAGGGGTGGCAGTGGTGCAATCAGAAGACTTCATGTCACTTGGCTCACTCCCATTCCTCCTTTTCTGCTAGGTACAACTCACGTGAGCTTCTTTTCCAATGAATCAAGCATAAGCTCCTCAAGTCACAGAGCTGGCTGAGGTCCTGCAATCAGGCATACTCACATACCCTTAGCTTCTTCTTGTTAGAACAAACATTTGGCCTCACAGAATCTGGGTTTCCACTGTACAGTAGTCTAGCAAGTAGACCTTGTCTTTGGGGGGAAAATGTTATATTACTAACTAAAAAAACAGTTTCTGTTCTTGGTGGCTTGAGCATTTAGTATGAAGTGTAAATAAATGACTCTCAGCAGGAGCTCACATTGTCACTTTCGCGTGAATGGCCTTCATTTCTTTCAATTAGATAAATGTGCCAACATATTTATGTCTGATGTTTGTGGCTTACAGACACTAATTGTGCAGATCTTTGCTCCATTTGTTACTTAGTGCTTCTTCCATTATACCTACTTTATAGTAGGAGTTGATACAAGATCCTTCACAATGTATGCTCTTCTCTATTACTCACTCAAGTTATATGTACCTTTTCATCCATTGAAAATTTTCCATGGTCATGATCAACTAGTTAGGCCATTTGCCACTGCCCACAATACCATCCTACTCTTCTTTGCAAAGAAAAAGGCCAGAGAAACAAAAGAAAACTGTTCCCTAAGGAAATTTCCTTCACCATTAGTATAAAAAGTGGATCCTGAGTGAAAATGTGACGAAGATTCCACTTTCTTTTGGCACATCACTGAAGGAAACTTCCAGTTTTAGTTTCTTCTTCTGTGGCTTAACTGAGCCTCTCTGTGTTAGGTTGTAAGCTGACAGATAAAAACTTTTGCAAAACCTATGGATCTGGGAGACCTGCTTGTACAGTTTGCTTATAAATGCGGTTCTATTTATATCTAATCCTGAAAGTATGACTTTCATGTGATGCTGATTTGCACTGGAATGTACTTTCAGAATTGTTGGCTTAGTCTATGTAATAAGAGCTTTGGGGATCGCTGGGATCTATCAGTGGAATGGTTTCTTGCTATTTCTGTCAGAATTACACTAGAAATTATTTCTCCAAAGGCTTAAAGATCTTTCTTTACTGATGATAATAAACTCCAAAATGCTTTGTTGTGAAAATTTCACCAGCACTTTCCACAGATCTCATGAGATACGTTATTTTATCACCTCTGTCAACTCTAATGCTACATGGTCTTCCAGAACATATCTGAGTCTGTTATAGAACCTTTTCCTTGGGGGTTGGCAGGGTGGCCAACTCACAGCTGGCAAAATTTTCTGTCACAGATTCTATGGCTTGGGCAATATTCCTAAGTGAAAATTTCAATGCTCTAGAGTCTGAACAAGTCTAGAAGGTAATTTACCTTCTTTATTGTTGCTGAAGTTAAAAGTTGCAGTTGTTGACTCGGAAGCGGGTGTTCTAATATGGCAATGACCACTGAGTACTTAAACTCTTTGCTGATGTGGAATATCTCTGGATCTTTCTAAAATGTTCCACCTATCGTGAGCCACACTGTAAAGACCTTCACTGAATTGGCCATATTTTGCTCATCAAACCCAAATAGGCTGTTGAAATAAATATAAACCACTACTCTGTGTATTTTAGATTCTTGAGAATCGAACTAATTTCTCCACCTCCTGCATATAAGGTACTGCTTTTGAATTATATTCTTAGATGGAGTGGGGACAGTTTCAACACATGCTTCTATGAACATAATGTTTGTACCCCTGAACAAGAAATTTGTATGGTAAAATGTTACTTGCAAGATGACAGGATCCAGAGTTAAAGTCTTTGAGTGTAATTAGGTCATGAGGATAGAGCCTTTCAGGAATAGGATAAGTGCCTGCCTATAAGAATAGAAAGGGGAAATGAAATTAAGGCTGTATTGAATCAGTTGACATTGATGCCAGTCTTTTAAACAGTACACTTTCTCAGATTTGGATGTATCTTACCCTTGAGTTTTCATTTATCTTAATAAATAACTAAGAAAACTTTAAGGAATCACTTTTAAGATTATTATATAAACATATATAGTCAGAAGGCCTTTCTTCTTCCACGAGGTACAGCAGAATCTTGGGGACATTTATTTTGGGTTGGAAAACTTACAACAACATTTATGACACATCATTGTTTTTTAGAAGTGAATTTTTCTAGCTAATTGGTAATTTTTCCTTGAGTTTCTTCTTATGCCACCAGCTAATGAGTGCCTTTGTTGGTTGCCTGTGAGAAATGTGGGCTGGCCACACGTGTATCTGGCCCATGTTTGGGACACTCAGATCTAGCACACTACATTGCATCTCCCATTTATGCATACCTCATGGACCTATGTCCTCTGACTCTGACAAATACTCCCCAGCCTCATATTACTTCTTGTTTGTTCTCTTTTTCTCTTCTCCTTATTTGGTAAAAGCTTGGTCTAAATCTCTTTGACTGGGTATTCCATACCCTTCTGCATGTGTGATTATATTTAAGTCCAGTCATTTCCTGATTTGAGTAGACTGTGTTCTCTTAAACAGGTCTCTGGTGTGTACTTTTCCATCGTTCAACCCACCTCAGCTGTTCAGTGGTCTCGGAGCTGAGACCACAGTTGCCCATGTATTTTTCTTTGTGCTGTTAAGCCCTAATGACACAAAGTTATACAATCCATCGCCATACTTTCCTTCAGGAGAACATTTCTCCTTTTCTGTGATTTAAACGCATGTTTATAATGAAATTTTAGTCCACAATCACCTGACAGACAGTGTAAGTTGGTGGTGCTGTCTAAAGATCCTGTGATTCGCTGATGGTAATTACTTCCTGTAATGGTGTCTCCACAGAGGAAAGAGACCCAGCACTTGCTTTGAGTTAGGCCAGCAGCTTTCTTGCTAGCACTCTCCTCAGTGTCTTGGTAGCCTATGCACCATCTAGGCTGTGACCTTGTAGGTGTTATCTGTGGAATCTTTTAATATTTTTCTAGACTATGAATCCTGTACATTGAAATTTTAACCTCAGATAAGTATTGCAGCTCATTGTTTATACTTTTAAAAAGATATTTGTTGGTCTTAACAAGGTTGTTGAATTCTATAACTTTGAAGAGTTGAACCAATTCAGTAGCCTCTCTCTCATTCTGAATTTAGGTCCCAACTCATTGTAACAGGCTACACTTGAAAAGGTATGTCCTAGGGTTAGGCAGCTATTTGCGGAGAAAGCACAAACTGAAGAAGGTGTTAGCTGGAGGCTATTTCTTGACAGCTGGGCAACAATTCCTTTCATGAAGACAGATCTCTGTATCTACCACACTGAGCATAAATTATTCAGCAATTGTATATCAAATCTATATGGCACATTTGTACAATACTGCATATTGGTTAAAAAAGAAGGAGAAGAAAACTAGGCAAAGGGGCCGCCTTCAAAGGGCTCGGAAGTCAGTATGTGAGTCTGGTAGGTAAACAATAGCACCGGCAAGATCAGTGAGCTACCCTTGAAGTATAAAGAATGGGTATCTCAATGGTGCAAAAAATGGACGTTTCTTGAAAGTAGACATTTGAAATAAATACTGAAGTAAGTATTAATGCATATAGGAAATCAGGAGAGCATTGTACAGAAAGCATAACTTGAAGGATAATTTCAACATAATAGGAGCATTTTATGACAGTGTGAAAGGAGCGAGAGCCCAACGTAGAAAGATAGGCAGGGTTAGAAAACTAAAGGAGCACTCACGTGATGCAAAAAAGTGTGGCCAACAGGCAGAGTCACTAGGAAGTTCCATTCTTCTGAGTTCAATGGTAAACATTGTATTTTAGAATATATAACCTGGCAGCAGTATATATAGAATGAATTGTGGGAGAGTGAAAGAAAGTCTTGTCATTCTAGCAAAAAGCAAGTGAGAATGGAGATTTAAATTAAGATGATCATTTTTTACTGTGCAGTCAAATAGTGTTACAATGTCTAAGATTGAAAAGCATATTATAAGCTTTATAAGTAACTTCAAATATACTCGGGTCTCAAGGAAAGTGGCTACAAATATTGACAACATTTGGATGATAATACTGCTGTTGCTTTGGTCACCAGTGCCAGGTCCGTCACTATTATGGAATAAATGTGAATTTTTTTTAAAAGTAGTTTCCATAGCCTGAAGACTCCGTGGGGAAATTTTCTTCTTCATGCCTATTTAGGTCAAGATTCTTTGTGTCCCTGCCATCTAGAATATTTTGAAACTCTTTCAAAAGATAGTTTTTCTTATCTCTTTTTTTAACTCTTTTCATCATTTCACATACTCTCTGGAATGTCAGATGGCTTCTTTTTTGAAAAAAATGTTCAAGTTCAAGTAAAAAATGAAACACGCACACACACTGATTTTTACAAAGTAGGAGATGCCAATTTTGTTGACTTCTTGGGAAATCATGCACTTCCTTATCTTTATCTCTCCAAGTCCTCCCTGCCTGTAAGTGTGCCCTCTTCCTTTTAAGTCTAGGCTGAATCTCAAGAGCCCCCTCACAGGTCACTAGATAAAAAGGCTTTTTGGAGAAGTATTTTAAAGGCTCTTTGTACTGCATTTTAAACAAACATGTGGCTGGAGATGCTCCCTTTTCTAACAGCAGGGAAGTTAAAGATGTCAATATTTTCCATTTATTGCTACCAAATTAAAGTATAAATCTTTGACATTTTATAGTTTAGATTTCTAACAATTAGCAAATTAATCAAGAGGCACCTTGATCAGGAAATTATGCAGATTTAAGGCATCTTGAAAGAATCTGAATTTGAGTTGCATTGCAAAACTTTACTCAGAGTTCAAAGCAAGAATACATTCCTTAATCTACTTTGCAATTAGTCAGAGCATCTTGAGTATGATGTAATAAATTGAAATGACCTATGCTAATTCATGGCTGGCCAACGTAAGCCAAGTCCAATTGTCTTTGTGCAGGCTCTTTCCATTTGTTCACTGGCTGGCCTCAGAAGATGACAGATCCCTAAGGCAGAAGGGAACAGAGTTCTGCATGAGTGCATGAAGGTGAGTGGCCCTGTGGACGTTGTGGACCTCAGCATGCACTTGTGCATGTTCCATAGTCACGGATCAAAGTTACACAGCTTTACTCCACAGAATCTTTGAATGATATTTATTAGCTTGATTTAGTTCATGAGTATGAAGGCAATCTTCTGACTGAAGCATACTTACATCAATCTCACTTCACCACTTAAAATCTTCATGATTCAAGACTAAAATACTAATTCCCTGACCTGTTCTCCAAAGCCTTACAGAAATCGTTTTCACTCTGTCAAACCTCACATTTTCTCCCTGTGCTTTTCTCACACTACAGAATCTTCTACTTTTTAAAAATATGATCCTTCAACTTTGGATACATAGTTTCCTCTGAATGAATGGAAGTCCTCTCTAAGTGCCTGGTGAATTCCCACTTCTCTTTCAGTAATTTTCTTCTCAGGTGGGAGTGGCTCATTTACATATCAATCTAGCACTAGCTGCTTGGTCGTAGTTATTTGCATGCTTCCTATATGCACTATTACCGGGACATGTTGAGCTTTGTATTAGAATTATTTATTCAGGAATGTATTTTTTATTCTGTACAGTGAATTTCTCATGCATAATAAACATTCCACATACCTCTCCAATCCTACTCTGTATTAAAACTAAATTAATAGTGTCTATGTTAAAGAACAAATGACCTATAAACTGATCTCTTAAGTTTTCTTTAATGTGAATATTTAATTTGATTAACCTACAGCTTTTTATATTTAAACTGCACCTCTATAACCTTTCATAGGTTACTGAACATACTTAGAGAGTAAAAGAGAAACTTAGATACTGAAATTTTTACTTATCTAATTTGTGAATTATGATTTAATTTTTACCACATAAAGTAATTAACACAAAAATATCACTATGGCATGCAAATTAACTAATATTTCTTTCTACTACATGACTTCAAACTCTTCAGGTACAGAAGGTCATTCATTGGTCTGTTAAGATTTAATTACAATTTCTTATGTAGTAGAAAACACAGGCATCGCTTCTTAATATCTCCAGTGAAGATACCTTAAGCAGTCCACTCAAAATAGTACTTTTTAAAAAATCCTTTTTGTAGTAAAGTCCATAGTATTTTCAATGTTTATTTTCTTCTTTTCCTTGGATGTGTTCTATTTTTTCTACATCATGATAGCCTTTTATATATTTGACATTTCAAATATGACTCAATCAAAGAGGGAATGGAAATTTTCAAAATTATATATATATATATATATATATATATATATATATATATATATATATGTGTGTGTGTGTGTGTGTGTGTGTGTGTGTGTGTGTGTGTGTGTGACACTAAGAGCTGTGGGGCACAGCTCAGTGTTTAAGCTGGATTGATTTCCAAGCCCTACATAAACTGAACAGGGTGACACATGCCTGTAATCTCAGCACTCAAGAAGCCAAGGCAAGGAGGATTCTTCTGTGTTCAAAATATGGCTACCTAGAAAACTCAGAACCAGCTTCGACTATAGAATGATATCCTACTTAAAACACAAAAATAAAAAAAGGGATAGTTCAGCAGTTAATGTACTTGCCAAGTAAGTACTAAATCCAATGCTAAGTACCTGAGTTAGACTCCTCAGCAACACATAAACCTGGTGTCTTGGCACACTCCTTTAATCTCAGCACTTTGAAGGTTGAAACAGGAGGATTACTGTGAGCCCAAGGCCAGCGTAGGCTCGATAGTGAGTTCAGGGCTAGCATAGGCTACAGAGTGAGATCCTGCCTCAAAAAAGCCTTAATTCTTCTTTTCCTGCATCGTGTCAATAAAGGGATGCAGAAAATAATAGGATAAAGATATGTCAACTGCTTGAAAGTGCAAATTAGGTGAGTGACTACGTTCGTGGAAGGAATCTGTCCAACTATGTGTATGTCTGGGAGCAGAGTGGAAGCTCTGGTATACAACACACTTGGAATGAGTGCCGTACTAGCGGAATCCTGTGCGAACTAAGCCGGGAAAACAAGAGGAAGGGTGGGTATCTCTTGGTGCTAAGGAAACAGCTAGGTCTTAACAGATAAAGAACGACAATATTTTAAGGCTGGAAAAAAAAAAAAAAGATAGTGCCTGTAGAGACAACACGAACGCAAATACGTGGGATTGCGAAGGCGCTTCAGCATTGGTTAACTCTGAGTAGAAGCCATCGGAAAACCTGTGAGAAAAGAACCGAAGTAGGAAACCAAGCAGTCGGGCTACAGATTGTGGAGGCTGCTTTGCCTAATGCTAGGTTTTTTTTCTCCATTTCATTGATATGTATTAGTGCAAAATGTAAGGTTTACAGTGAAGTTGAGGATTCTGTGCACATACGGATCTTGTCAAGGTGACAAACACTTTCCCATTCTCCTTTTGTCCCTCCGCCTACCCACCCCTCCCAGACTCCCCGCCCTACCCCATTTCACTTTGTTTTTCGTGTTAAGTTACATAAGCTAGTTCTAGTTTTAAAACCTGATTCTACCCACAGTGACGATTACACAGAAATTGTTAAACCTGTTATTTCTTACCTCAGCGAAAAAGCATAGAAAGACTTGTTTAAAAATGACAACTGTGAGATCCATTGTGATTGCTTCTAACTCAACCCCTGACAATATTTCAAGAATAATTACTATTTAGCTTAATCCTCAATAGTTTACACAGGTGGCAGAATTTAATGCAAAATAAGCTTTTAGAATTCATTCCTATAGTTACTCCACCAGTTATATCTGTTTCATTTTTCCCTTGCTTAACATCTGTGTAAATCAATGGGGAGTCCTAATGATGGAGAATATCAAGAGCCTACAAGTTTATCGTAAGATTCTTTTATATATTTCTGGCATTTATTCATATATATTTTCTTTCAAAACCTGGAAAAATAGCTTTGCTACTTCCCTGCTATGTACACCATAGTAAAATTTTATTTAAGGTTTTAATTTTCAGCAACTGTTAATTGAATAGATTAGTAACAGAGGTATGAATAGACTGTGGTCTTCCTGGCACTCCATTAATTTACCCATGTTTCATTACACATCCTAACATGTGAGACTAGTTTCAATTCTGTAATATTAACTCTTTTGCTTTCTGTTAATGAGACATTTTATATTGAAATAATGTCAGGATTAATTATGAAGTATGTTGCAAATGGAGAGAAGGGTTTCATGAGATGCAAATATGTGTCATTTTTCCTTTTAAAATTAAAGTCTGAAAGATTGTAATGAGAATGGTTATCATTGCACTTTTTACCTAGATACTTCCCTGTGTGAGAGTTGATGCCTACATGTCTACTGATGTTATAGAGCAAAACAAGAAAAATGCATTAACAAAAGTCTTCCTAGAATGCCAGCCACACTTCTGCCTTCCCAGCTGTAATGTCATTCCTGAAAATAGCCTGTCAAAAAGAAGACAAAGAGTTGGGAAAACTTTACGGCAAATTTAACTGAGAAATAGCTGTTTTCTACATCAAGAGAATTGCCTGATAAATGTTTTGGAGAATTTAAAAATCATTCCAAAATTAGTTGCAAAGAACTGACTGCAAATGACAGTCCCCAAATGTGTTTTATTCCTTCTTCCTTTTCTCCCTGTCATTGCTGGCTCAGAGCATTAAGAAAATCTAAGGCTGAAAGGACTACTCCTGTGAGATGTGAAAATAATTATATGTTCTGACTGAACTGATAGGCAGAGAAACATTCCATCTCAAATTCTGCAAAGCATGTCAATTTCAAGTTTGCATGTTTTCTGTTTCTACTCCACACCAGTTGGAAATGCAGTGACTGGAAAACAAAAGCAATGTCCCTACAGGAAGGAACCTTGAAAATTGGATAGATGACACACTTCACTTTTAATATAAAATAAATGAAAAGTGAAGCTATTTCTCACTGTAGGTTTTATGTAGATAATAGAAACAGTTTTGCAAGCCCGAGTCTCAATAATTTTACTCAAATGAGTTCCATTACATTAGGACTTGTGTATTAATAATACATATTTATGGAGTCAATGGGAGTCAGAAAACAATTGACTCGACAGTGGAATTGCATGAACTAGATCTAGTTTTCATTGACTTCAATTTTAAAACCCAAGTTTATTTCCCATTTGGAAGAAGTGCTCAATGGACCACACTAGAAACATTTTAAAATGAATCAGCTTTTGCAGATTGTTGCCCACTGCAATGCCAGTAGGCGGCTTGCAAAGTTTCCACTACTCCGCAACATTCCAGCATCTCACTCTCTGGTGTGAATGTTCCAACACTCCACTCTGGCTTTCGCCATGTCTGAAAAACCAAAAGTTTCTCTTTCTTTCAATTTGAAATCAACTTCCCTTCTTGTACTTGAATAGTTAAAATATATGTGATAGTCTACCCTACCAAAACAAAAGTATTTTGGCACATGATAAGAATTTATTGATCAATTTAATATTTAAGGATAATTTTTATTGTAGGAAGAATATATTTGTTGGAGGGGATAAAATAAGAGAATCTAAAAGAAGAACACTGCAATTATTTATATGAACCAGTATATATCTACTTGCTAACATTTTTCTACATTTTGTGGCATTTTAGAAAAAAAATGCAATTTCTACAATTTATGACCGGGTAAGACACTTAATTTTATATAGGATGTTTTCTCAAGGATGATATTCTGAGTTTTACTTGACACAAATGTATGACTGATTATTACTTGAATATTATATGCAAAACACATAATTTTAATTAATGTATTTTAATATTTAAGTATTTTCTAAATTGTTATTAGCATGATGGTCACATAAATGGCTCTAGATTTCCAATCAGTATCAAAACCAAGTGAAATAAAAAAAGAATAAAACTTTTCTGTCTCTAGAGATTCAAATCCTGTGAGAATCACAAAGCAATTGCCAAGGATTTTCCCTTCTGATTTATTAATATGTATATATATATGACATATAATGTTTACATTGAACTTAAGTACTTTGTGCACATATATATTGTTTCAGAGTCACAACCCTTCATCTTGCCCCTTTGTGGCCTTCATTGACATGCTCACTCACGCTCTGGTGGGTCTTCCCCTCTGGTCTCTCCACCTCCTTCATAACTTTCAGTGGAGCCTTTCTCCTCTTCACTCTGTGTGCGTGGCCAACTCCTGGAGAAATCTGTGTCAGCCCCTTGATCGTCATCCACTTGGGATTATTCTATGGAGCTTTTTTGTTAGAGAAGCAGACAAAAGGACATAGATTACATAATGGCAAAAATTATTTTAAATTGAATAGCATATTTTACTGCAAAACAAATATAAAACAAGAAAAATAACAAATAAACATTCCCCAGGAACTCCTTCCAGCAAGGTTCGAGTCATTTACCAAGTCTTGCCTCACTCCCTGACACTCCAGCACACCCCATCATGCCATCCCTCTTTTTTCTCTTTCTCTCTTTTTACCCACACATCACCCTTTCTTTACTCTTTCATTGTTATTTTTCACTACTTTTTTCTTTTTGTTTATACCTAACTGAACACTTTCTATTTTATTACACAGGACAATTTATCTCTACCCATATAATATACCATATAATATGGTACCTATGCCACGGTTTGTTTGTTTGTTTTTTCACTGAAGAGTCCATCAAAATTCATTAAACTGTTACGTTTTATTTTTTATGGAAACATTTGTTTTACAAATGTATTAATTCTATTACTATCCAGGAGGAAGAAATACTTAGAATAAGTCATTTACTTAACATTGTACATTGCAGTCACACAATATAGTTAAGACAAAGTAATTTTATCAACACACAACAATGACAGAAATTCCAATGCTCCCATAAGGGAAATTAGTATTAGTGAAATTATTATTTTACCAACGTTCAAAAAAAGATTCAGTCATCCATGCTATCTGGGAAGCTGAGGCAGGATAATTGACAATTCAAGCCCAGCCTGAACAACTTAAAAATCCCTTTTTCAAAAAAAATTTTAAACATGGGGATTATAGCTCGGTTTGAAGGTCTCAAGTTCAATTCCTAGAATATCCAGTGCTTTTTAAAGATTCTTGAAAGATATCAGATAAGAATATAATTTATATTTCCATCAATGATAAGTAGCTAACAAATTATATTGCTTCTTAAAGCAATTGCCAATATGATAGCAAATGATTTATGGATTACATTTCACGAAACATTTCAAGTTTCATACATTTATGTGTTTACTCTGACTCCTGGATTTCTTGCCTGTGTCTACTACATGTTTGTCTATTGAGAATGACATCATTACTCAGTACATTAATTTGATCGCTCTGAACTTAATTGGACATATTCCCAATTTGGAAGGTAACCTCATGAATTGCATATAAACTAAGGTTGCAAATGTTGCCTTGCATTCTGACAGTCATTTCCCATTTTATGGTGTCTTTGAAGCCTTAACGTTTTTTCCCCAAAGAATGCAAGTAAGAGAAACTCCAAGTACTTCCCTGCTCTCAACTCTGTTCATGAGCAGTATGGGTAAACCAGAAGCTTCTACTTTTGAAGCTTCTTCTAAGTCAAGACGAATAATACACAGGGCAAAGGGTAAATATGACAGATGCAGAAAGGCCCCTAAACGACTAATGATGACACTGGGAAGCATATCATTGCTCTTTTTCTGAAGAGCACTTCAATTTGAAGGAATGATGCTGCTGCTTTCTCTCCCAAATGGGATGTCAGCACTCTGTACTTATTCAGGTATCATGCCCTCCCTGGAATCAGATGGTATTGTAAGTAAAGCATAAGTTTTATCACAGTATTTTACCAGGGTATTTTGGAGAAAAATAAACAATACCCAGTATCGCTGGGGTGTGCTGACTACGGATGAAGATTTGGAACTATCGTTCCAGTGATGGTATACAGGTTGCATGTCACACATGGGTGCCTCCACACCAGCTATATTCAACCCTCATCCCCTGGGCCACATGTGGCCCTGGGTAGCTAAAAATGGGAGATCAAAATTTTTATGTTATTATATGATCTCTGGCTATAAAGTTCTTAACTTAGATTCCATGCAATTTTCAAGTAGGTAGTATGTCAGTGGCAATAAAATGCGGTGTAGGGAAGGGCACAGTGCAATGTTAGTGTCACTTTCCCTGTGTGTCACACACATTTAGAAGAATCCAAAGCTACAGATATCACACATGACATACTTTGTGCAATTTGGAGAACTAAGCTCAGTGATTACTGATGATAGTAGTATTCAACATACCTATGTGCATGTGTCTATGAAGAGAGATGTTATTGTTACTGAGCAATTATGTGAATTTTCTTATTTAATTATTAAACTTGGGCCTGCATTTTTCATGCTAATGTATGATAATCATGTTAAATATTAAGAGGAATTTTCTCCTTTTTATTGATATACACAAGTGCAAAATTTGAGGTTTACAGTGATTCTGAGAATTTTGTGCACATACATATCTTGGCAAGGTTACAAGATCTTTCCTTCTCTTCTTTGGACCCTCTCCCTAAACCGCCCCTCCCAGTTCCCATTATTTTCCCCATTAAGTTCTGTGAGATAATTGTGATCTGGGCTTCTCAACCAGAGGAACCATTTGATATTTCATTTTCTGCTTCTAACTCACTTCACTCAGCATGATGGTCTCAAGTCGTCTCCATTTGTCTACAAAAGCCTCCAGCCTACACCCACTCACTCCCCATATCTTTTATCTGCAGCCCAAGGCAGCTCTTCTTCACTGAGTGTGGCCAAGGCAGCCCAGAAGGATGGGCACCGGCACCCTGTGCCCTTGAAGAAAAGCCTAGTGTTTTACTTCACACGATGTGCAAGTTCCACATTGACTGATTCTAAGTAGAATAAAATTCACTTGGAATAATACAATGAATAAGAGCATAATATGCAGTCTGTAGCAGAAGACCAGACTACAATTTGGTGAGAACAGATATGCGTACAAGTGGAATACTCTACAAGCAGGTCTTCAGAGAGCGGCTCCAGGGCGTTGGCGGTCTCAAAGAGCAGGCTGCCTCAGGCTTTGGCTGATGACTTGCCCCTGAAATTTTACAATGAGTATTTATGGTAATCTTTTTTTTTTTTCTCTGCTGATACTGAACTGCAACTAAACATGCTCCCCTGAGATTCTCCTAGGACACGGGATGATTTTCCGTGTATGCAGTTTATGCAAATTTCATTCACGTCACAGAGTTATGGCGATCACATATAATCACACTGTGGTATCCTACTCTACATGACCCTGAGCGTTGCCATAAGTACGAAGCAGAAGAAATTATCAGACCTTCCTGAACAGGAATGTTCCTACATGAAAAGATTCATGTGAGTTGTGATTGAAAATTTTGGGAAATGTTTAATTTTAAAAAATGCAATATATGCAAAGATATTTTAAATCTCTCATACTATTCTCCCTCAATTTAAACACAAGTACTCCTTTGTGCTTGCCCCCTTCTTAAGCAGTTCTGCCAGTCCTCTTTTATGAACACCTTCAGATGTGCTGTAGTAGATGCTTTGATATTCTTATTCAATTCAAGATATGTTTCTTTCATTGTTAGTTTAACTTCTGGAAAGTCAGAAATCACTCAGTGTCAGAGAGAGTATGAGGAATGATGATGAGGGCTCAAAATCATGTGTGTGCAAGACTGTCTTTCTGCTGGATGACACTTGTAGCAGCTTTCACTGATTTTTGATCACCTACACACTCTCTAAGAGGACTTCCAGAAGTACTTCAGATAGTGGCAAGATTGATGGCACAAGTGTATCTGAGGCGGGGTGGAAGGAGCAGTGTGGGGAGGATTCACATCAACATATCTTTTACTATAGGATCCTTTTAATTTAAACACCCAGTGCACCTTCTCCTCAGCCCCAATATCCTGCGACCACATCCCAAGTGACACAGATAAAGCACTTTATAAGAGTTAGTAATTACCACTGAGGTAAAGATATTTTTCTGTATATTTATGTTTTATCAGGACAATCCACAGTTTAGCAAGTATGTGATTCTATCCATCTACCTGTCTATCTACATTTATTTATCTGTGTGTGTGCGTGTGTGTGTGTGTGTGTGTGTGTGTGTGTGTGTGTGTGTGTGTGCCTGTGTACGCTGCTAGACATAGACTTACAACTCTTATTATAATTTGGGGGTGGTGCCACTCACCCATAACTCCATCACTATGGGAGAGTGATGCTAAAGATAGCCAGTTCAAGCTGAGCCCAAGCAACTTAGAGCTTAATAAGATCCTGTCTGAAAACAAAAATAAGGAACCGGCTGAGGATGCAGCTCAATGCAAAGGCCTTGATACAATTCCCAGTATGAGGGTAGGACAGGAGGTTGGGAAGAAAAAAGAAAGAAAGTTTTCTTAGTACTTTACCAATATAAACACATTTATTCTTCATAGAAACTCTCAGAAATAGGCAGTCTTAGTGTCTGCATTTCACAGTTGAGGAAACTAAAGCCCAAAGAAGTTAAATACTGTCAGTGCCTGAGGCCTCAGAGCTAGAGAATAGCTAATCCAGCCTGGCGCCCAGAGGCTTCCTCAGCCTGCTTTGTTCTGTCAGCCTTCACATCCCCTCTTTCTCTTCCTCTGGCATTGTCTCTCTTGACCTTCCATCTCCATTTAGATAAGGTACTTCACCCATTGTCATATCCATACCCTCTTCCCCTAGCATTCCACTATGGGCGTGCATAATTTTTTTTTTTTTTTTTTTTTTTTTTTGGAGTTAAAGATTCCACTTCAGGAAATTTGTCACATTTGTCTAATCAGAAAAAAAGAGCTTTGGTATGACAGAACACAAAATCTAGGGCATTAAAAAATTCACATTGAAATACAAATTTATGCAGAGGTTGTCCAGAGTTACTAAGCTATTAATATTATTATTATTATTATCATTATTATTATTAATTTTATACTGTATATTTGTGGTACAGCAGCTATTCCAGGGACTATAACTCAACCGTTACTTCACATGACAGCTAAATGTTTGCACATTTACAAAAGTTGTCCAGATATGTAAGTAGTGATCTTACTTCTCATACCCAACTTTCACTATTTCAGTTTTTTTTTTTAATTTATACAGATCTTTACCTGACTACATATCACCCCTAGAACTTCTCTGAAATATAATCAAATGTCCAGCTTTTTCTGAGACCAATAAATGGTGATAATGCTAGAGAATGCTCTTTTGAAAAAAGACACTTTGTTTTCATAGAATCAACTTCCAAATGATACTAACTTCTAGATTTAATTTAGACCACTGTTTCATAAAGTTGTTTCACTGCATTCCAGCAACAGTGCAGGGATATGGCAGAGGCCCACAGAAAGAAAAGCTGTTGATGGCATCATAACAGAAAGTGAAATGGACGAGAAATGGCAGAGAAAGCATATGCCCTCTGGGTCTTGTGCCAGTAATCCACCCCTTTGGAATCAAGGCCCAGGATCTGCTCTTTCCTGGATAAACCCCGTCATCCAACCCATTGGACCAGAGCCTCCTTCTCAATAGCAAGGGTAATGTGTGGAAATTTCACCACGTCTAGATGAGGCATTGGGGCATAAACCATGGTGGTCTTCTAGTGGGAATGATGCTGAAACACCTGTTCTTATTGCTCCTTTTCAGCAATTTTCTGCTCTCTTCCATTCTAGATGCTTCTTTCACTTCTAAAACAAATAACAGATTTTAAACTAAAGATTCATATGCTTCACAATCCTATCAGGTGATAATCTAAAAAGTTTCAAAAATTCTGACAAAACATCACAAGTATCCTGTATAAAACTTAGCAATTTAATTAATTTCTATTTTTTTCTTTTTCTTTTTCTTTCTTTTTTTTTTTTTCCTCTTGAGATAGGGTCTCACTCTGTAGCCTAGGTTAACCTTGTACTCATGGCAATCTTCCTGTATCAGCCTCTCAAGTGCTGGGATTACAGATGTTCACCAACACACCTGGCTTTATGTGGTGCTGGGGAATTGAACTCAGGGGTTTGGGCTTGCAAAACAAGCACTTTAACTGTCGTGTCATTCCTCCAGCTCCTAATTCACCAATTTAAAAGGATATCTGCTTATGCTACGAACCAGCAAAGTATACACTCAAGTTCCCATGTATTGTGCACACACCATGGTGAAGTAAAGAGTTAGGTTCTCTGCTACTTTAAAATAGGGCCATAGTCAACTTTATGACCAATTTTCTTCCCACTAGAGATGTAATTCATTCCTGTGCCCTCTCTAGCTATTTACCTACCTCCTCACTGTGTGCTTTTGAAGTTCTCACAGTTTTGTCATAACAGTCTCTGCAGATAACCTCTATTGCCAGGGTCTACTAAGGACAAACATTTCAAATGTTCAGCAGAAGAGCTTCCCTGTTTCTGCTGTAATTGAATCATCCCAAGCTACTAGAAAGGGACATGATCAAGGAGAAAACCCACTTCACTCTACATATTATGTTAGGAAAGTAATGGGGCCCAGCAGGGGCTATGAAAGGAACACATCAACCTAAGTCTGAGCATATTAATGGTGCGAGGGAGAATCTATTTGACTAGTCTTTTACAATAGAGTACAATTAGAGTAAACTTAGACATAGCACACAGTTCCCATGTCATGAAGAGCAAGTAGTCAGATCTTATTCAAAACCACTTTCATTCTTTCATTTATTATCCTCTCATCACACCCATGATTGTACTTCTTAGTACTGAGGATATGTCCTGAATATAATATTAAATCTTAAGCAACGGATTCAAAAATTAGAAGCTGCTGACAGTTCCCAATTCCATGAACTAGAAATATAGGTAGTGGGTTTTTAGCAAAGGAGCCTAAGCGTGTCCGGTTGACATGACAGGGTGGACTTAGGTGGTGGGTATTTAAAGGATTCTGACTTAATCCCAGCAGGGCTAGAACGCAAAGAGATATCCAGGAAATAATCAAAGCAAATGTAACAGAAAGATCATTGCTATTATTCAAGATAATTAAGTTTCATTTTCAAGAAGCCTCTTTAAACAAAAGACCAGATATGCCTCTGTAAACATAAAATGCATGGAAAGTCTGGGACCATTGTTAGTTTTATTGTTATCTTTTCTGTAGCAAGGCTGTATGGTTAGCACAGGAGGAAAGAGCAGCAGAGACGCTATTATGCCTGATGGTGTTGTGGTCTATTCCTCCTTCCTTTCCTCTGTTCTCTTTAATCTTTTAAATAACATGTTTAGACACCTACTGTTCTCATACAAAAAATGAAAGACTGCAGGCACAAATAATGTATGTCTTTCACAATTTTGAAATCAAAATGGCACTACTAGATCTTGAGTTCAGGTTTTATGACTCTAAGAAAACTGTTCTTTAATCCATAGGATATTTCTTTCAATTCTAAGTACACTAAAAGTAGGAACTTCTGCGATCATCACATGTTGATATTACACGACATATCGCTGGTATGTATTGAAGTCAACCTAGCTTCTTTCATTCCATTCTGAGCAGAAATAAAATTGAGCAAAACATGTGTATGTATACAGTCTTAGATACTCTGCTTAGTATCACTAGAGATTAATTTGATGTGTTGTATTTTAATTTGCTTATAAATTATATAAACCGATTTTAAATTTAAATGATTGAAGCTAGGCTATTTATATAAATTTAGAATTTAAAAAATAATTACTGCATGTTATAGGTAAGATATTAGATGCTTGTACAAAAATAAAATGCACTATAAATGCAATATAATATTTTTGCTTACTATAATACACCATGAAAAATTTGTACTATAAATATAGCTTGCCTAGATTTAGACAGACTGGAATTATCAACACAAATTTAGATTGCATACTAGAAAATTTTATCCAGAAAAATTTGAGTTCAGTATAATAATTTATCTATTTTTATCAACTCAGTGCCCATCTTGTACCCATTCTATATAAATAAATGGAAGTATCAATGTTTTTTATTTTGCTGTTTGTCTTGTTTTCTAAAATCATTGTATGCAAAATACTTTATTGATTTATAGAACCAATATGTGTTATTATTTCCTTTTACTTTGTCATAGTCCACTTATAATTTCAAGCATAACTAATTGATATTTTATCTTTTATCTTTCTGAGAATAAGAACTATTTTCAAAACATTCCTTTAAGTTTTGCTCTCCTTCTTTTATCTTATCACCAAGGGCTTTATTTTTTTTTTTTTTAATGTCGGGATACTTATGATTTTTCCAGCAGTTCTGAGAGTTTTCACCCCCTTTTTCTTGGACAAAATTTATCAGTGAATATAAAGTATTTACTCTAAAAATCAACTTGAAAAGTTCTGATCACAGAATACAACAAAGTGAACACTACTATAATACTCATTTGGTCAATTGGAAGAGAAACATTTGGAGAAAAACTGAGTCATTCGTCTGAACTTTTTTTTTACATTTCATCCTGATATTAAAGGAAACCTAATGTGCTTCTATTGTATATCAGTCCTGTTCGCTTCATGACTTTCTGGCCTGGAAAAAAAACAACATCTTCTATTATGGTATATAAAGCGAGCGTTCATGCAAGCAAGCAACCAATCAAGAAATGGGCTTGAAATAGTCCCTTAAAGAAAAACAAAAAGTTATTGTTATTTTGGAGCAATTTGAAATTCCTTTACTACTTTTTGTATGTTCAGAAGGGAGATTTTCAAGGACACAACTCACAGCAATACATTTATTAAAAGCCATTTTCAAAGAGTATAAATTCGTGCTTACTGAAATCAGTGTGAACAACAAAAATCCAATCTATGGGTTCACTTTTTAATGATGATAAAACAGAGTCACATTTTGAAAGGATATGCTATGGGGCAGTATTGTGGTTAGGATCTGGAGTGTCTCCCAAAAGTCCCAACTAGTCTCAACTTGCCTGCCTGTTTGTGATGTCCTGAGAAGCTGCCTCCACCTCTGCCTCTGCCATGTGCTTTGATTGCTGCCGGCCATCCCTGAATGGACTGTGACCTTCGGAAACTGTGAGCTAAAAAAAAAAAAAAAAAAAAAAAAAAAAAAAAAAAAAAAAAAAAAAAAAAAAACAAACAAACAAAAAAAAAAAACCTTTCCTTACCTAAATTTGTGGGTGTCAGGTATTGAGTCACAGCAATGAAAAGTAAATAAGACGGGTTGATTAAGGAAAAGTATGAATGTGTAAAGCAGTAAAGCATCCTTAATTTATTGCAGCAGTATTCTTAATCTTACACTATGATATCTGAAAATATTTTCAGACAAGAGATCCTAAGCATACAAATTCTGGAGTAGCCAACATTAGCAGTTTCAAGTTATATATCTTTTCATTCCTCCTATTTAACTTGGGCTCCCAAACTAGCTCTTTTTGGTGCAAGTCAATGAAAGTCCTCTTGCTCCTTAAAATTGAACATTATTTGCTTTATCTTCTACTAAGCAAAGATCTGTCCTGTCTTGCACGTCTGTCTCACGCTCATCTTCGCCCTCCTCCCCGGCCTTTGTGCCTCCTGCAGTGGGTTCTGAGCACGGATCACTTCATCTACTCTCTACCCGAGCTGCCCTCCTCTCACTCTTAGTCAAGTCTTCCAGAGACACTTCCCACATGACACTTTCCTCACTCTCACTTTTAATGAGTAGCTTTTTCTGATGCACTACATCAAGTACATGTTTTCTTTCCTTTCTTTGAAGATTTCCCAAAGCCTCACACATGTTATATGTCAGGAACTCTCCTAAGCAGGGCAAGCAAGACAGAGGCCCTACAATTTGTGATTTTACAGTCTAGCAGAGAAGACAGCCCCTGAACAAGTAATTACTCCGACGTTGAGACTGTTAAAGCACAAGTGCAGTAAGCCATCCGCACATTTACAGCAGGCCTTATTATTCTTATTTCACTTTGTGGTCTGTTCTTCCCACCTGACTGTCCAGAATGATCATTCCCTTTTAGATCATTCCCTTTTACTTCTAACCTGTTTATCATTCACCTTCACAGTGTGCTAGCTCATTACCTTTTTTTTTTTTTCTTCATTGGTTCTTTTCTGTGCCCTCAGTCCCTAAAACCCCCTAGAGGACAGGACAGTGTACCCTAGATACACTATGCTCTACTGTAGGTTTTTGTGTATGCTCCACATGTTTTTTTATGATAATGACATATTATGCTTTAACTTCAGTTTTGCGACTCCTCTCCAGGTTATATTTTGAGGGCAGGAACCATTTTTTTAAACAAATGTTTGCACCATCCTATCATTGGCAGAATGCTTCTCAGCAGATCAGTCACTTAATAAAAGGAGTACAGGGTTGCAGTAATTGTTCTTTTTCTATTACCAAATTCATGTTAAGTAATTAATCAAAAACAAGAACTCTCACTCATGCCTTCTACACCTCAGCTATCAGTCACATGCACAGAAATCCCTGTACCTCACCTGGAGCTTCGTTGCCCTGTCCTTGGTCATGTCATTTGCTTTCTGTGCCATGTTATTTGGTGCTTTTTAAATTGGTAAGCAAGTTTTTTAGTGGTGGAGGTGTAAAATTGAACATAGTTATTTTTTAAAATTGATGAATAAATATAATGTAACATCTTGGAGAGCTCACAAATATCCAATATTTGAAGAGAAAGACTTTTTTGAGCAATATCTGTTTTTCCTTGCATTGTAGTTTGTTTGTAGTTTCATCCCACTGTGATTTGACAGACGACATGGATTTTTTTTGTAGTTTTAAGCATGTTTTATGGCCTATAACATGGAACATTTTGGAGAATATCCCATGGGCAGCCAATAAAAATGTTTATTGTATTGTCATTGTAGAAGGTTTTGAAGTCTATTTCTTCCATAATGTTGTTCAAATGTGCTGTGTTTTTGTGAATTTCTATCCAGTTGATCTGTTTTCCTAGGAGAGATGTGTATTAAAATCCTCCCATTTTAATCGTGCTGTTGTCTAGTTGTTTTTTTTTTTTTAAGTCCTGAAGCTTTTGTTTTACATAGTAATTTTCACCATTGTTTGGTGCATAGATGTTCACTGTTGTTAGCTTCTTCTTCTGTTTTCTTTCTAGAATGAAGTGATCTTCTTGTTTCTTTTGGCCAATTTTGACTTAAATTCTGCTTTGTCAGCAAAGTGCATCACTACTCCCACTTGTTTCCCTCAGTCCACAATCTATTTTTTAATGGCTTTAACCTTCAAAAGATTAATTTATTTCTCTAAACTTTTTAAATCAATAAAATCATGATAACACATAGGGTTAGAATTGAGAGGCCTGGCAAAGAGGAGATTCTCAACTCCAATATCTCACCCACACGTAAACTTTCCCATGAGCTAGACAATTAGCCAGAAATTTTTCTCAATGTCACTAACTGTTAAATTGGAGAATGGTATATCACTGTGACGACTCCTTCCAGCTGTCTTTCTTGTTTTATCGGGGTTAGAGGCCAGTGCACATTTGCTAGAGTTTGAGCCTCGGGTCTCTAAATTAAACTACCCATTTTACCCTAAAATAAGTAAATAATAAAATATTATTTAGGCAAATAACTGAATATTAAGGGTACAGCAAATGCAAAGTGCCTGACCTATAGTAGGTAAAAATATCATAGACTCAATAATGTTAGGGAGGGGCTGGAACAATTACTCAGCAGTTAAAGCTCTTGCCTGGAAAGATCAAGGCTCTGTGTTCAATTCCCCAACCCCACTTACACTGCACATGGTGCCACACACCTGTAATCCCAGCACTTCTGAGGCTGAGGAAGGAGGATTGCTGTTAGGTCAGGGCCAGCCTGGGCTACATAAGTGAGTTTAGGACTAATCTGGACTACAGAGCAAGACACTGTTTCCAACAAAACGAAACAAACAAACAAACAAACAAAAAGAAAGAAAATGTTTAGGGAACATCAAATAAACAAAATTGAGAAAGTAGTGAGTTGCCCTTTTTTGATAGTATAACTATTTCTAAATTAGTATTTCCATATAGAGGTTTCCTATGAGTACTATTTTAAGACATGCAACTAAGAAAACTGACCACCAGATATGTGCTGCAGAACAGCTCACATCAAGGTGTAAGTTCAAATTCAGCTTCATTTTACCTAAAAGAACTAGCAGTTGGTTGGTGTCCAAGGTCTATTGAAAATGAATTAGATGTTTCAGCCCAAAGCTTAAGGGACACAAATGCCCATAATGGGATAAACTGGAGGCTACCTCCAGATTTAGCACTCTTGTCAAACACTCTAGTGGAAAGGCCAGGGTTCAAGATGCAGAGAACAGAACTCTTCTCACATTAAATGATTTTCTCTTAAGGAAGACCTTTGAGAATATTTCAGTTCTCAAGAAAGGAGGATTGTGAATCTTCCTACTTTCATCGTGAGAGCAAAGAAGAATTTCAAGTGATTCAACTTGTAAACAAAATGAATAAAATTAAATGGCTAATAGCAAAAGAAAGCTGCTTTTTTTTAAACCATTACAGTTGAAATTAAGAAACAACATGGTCTAACGATTGCTCTCCCCTTCGCAAGGAAAAAAAGAAGCTGGATAGGATGCTAACATAATTTATTATAACATGTGAAATGTAATTTCTAATATGAACAATATTCCATTTAAAGTATTTCAGTGAGCACTTTAAAAACAAAATCTCAATAAATTGGTCTATTAGTGTCTAAAGTCATTGTTTCAGATTTCTTCTGTTGAATTGTCATGCTACTAAATAGACAATTACACATTCCTTCAAAAGCATAATTAGTTCTCCTATCAATCTTTCTAGAGATTTGGGGGTGAGGGGGGCATTTCTATTACAGAATTTTAGGAATTAGAAGAAAAGTACCTGAAATACAGTAACACAACTTGAAGTTGTTTTCTAGTGGGTTTGTTCCTGGAACATGCAGTAATGTTCCAGGAACACTGTTGTATATAACAGTGGCATCCACTGGTGACGTGGAGTGTGTTGATTTCCTTTATTTATGTAATCAAACTAAACTATAACTGCAAGTTTAGTCTGTTAATGATGAGAGTGAGCTTAAGTTACTTCTTCTGTTTGTATTGTAGAGAGTATGTTTGTGAACTTATCTTGCTAACGAACCATTAAAGAAAATCTTTGCCAATTTTTTATTTACCAGAGAAATAATCTGACCTGCAGTTTATGGAATAGAAAAAGACATTATTGACTAGTCTATCTGTCATTTTAAAAAAATCGCTATGAACTGGAAATAAGTTTATTCTCACTATCAGATGCTTTGACATAATCAATGCTGAAAAAGTGGAAGAAGTATATTTCACAGAGGACCTTTGTGAAAATGCTCTGTATTTTATGCATTAACCCCATAATTAATTTGTAACTTGATTTTAATGGATATACCAGAAATTTAATCAAAAGGAACCAGTTGTACAACTGCTAGATATATTTTTAAATTAATGTAATTTCTCACTTTATGAATTTTATGTGTTATAGTTAATTTGTAATGAAAAACTTATTTTCTCTAAAGTAAAATCTATAAATATTAATTTCATTTTTATAATGATTTAATTTTTTACTTATCTAGTCTTGAATGCAATCACATGGAATGTTATTCAATTAATAATGCCGTTAGATTTAACAAAATGAAGCTTCTAAAGATGCCAAGTTTATTATTATACCCACTTTCAAAAGTTATTCACCTTAAAAATATCTAGAAAGATTTTCCATATGATTTCTCAAATTTTATAAACTGTTTGGATATTTGTTTGAATATATAATTTTCACATTCCACTATATCCCACATGATCTTCACTGTGTTTTGAATACAGGTTTATGCAGAAATTTGCAACATGAATTTTTAAGCTAACTTTATAATCTTATAATATTTTTTATTCTAAGACACACCCTTCTTCAACAAATGTATAACAAAGCTTTGACGTCTGCTTCTCCTTGCCATCCTAACATTCTTTTTGTGAGGTGAAATTTGTTGTTACTGATACATCTTATGTTAGAAGGTAATAATAAAAGGAGGAAATGCAAAAGGATTTTTAAATGGTTGTGCAGATATATTAGTAACAAAATAGAAAATAATACTAGTAATCATATTGCTACTTTTTGCAACTGTCACATGTAAACAACTGTAACTGCTTTCTTTCATTACCCATTCTGTCTTTCTGTAATGAAAGGACATAAAATATTTCCCATAGACCAGTAGCAATCTGAACTTCCACTTCAATATTGTCATTACTCTGCTTTGTAAAAGGAATATTTCCTTCGTTTGGAATGAAAATATTTGACCAGAAATGTATGTGTTAATGTGGACAGATGGAGAGTTTTCCTACTGGATTCTAAAGATGGTAATTCATGGTGCCTTCCCTACTTTCACCATGAGGCAAATGCACTGACCACTAGTTACCATGAAATCTGAATCTGGTTAGGCAACGGATGACCAGAGACCACGAAGCAGATGGAACAGACTTTTATACAGGGATAGGTAGTAAAGGACTCAGAAGCCCAGATTCATCATATCTCAAGAAAGTTCTTCAGTGATGATGAAGTGTCAATTATGCATATATAGCCCTAATAAAGATAGTCATGAGATGACATATAAAATATAAAAAAGATTTTTCTGCTTTTTGTAATATTTTCTAAAATATATTTTACTTAAAATATTATTACCATCCTTTTCTTTTGCATCAAAATACTGGATTAAAAAAATCAAGTAGTATCTAAACTTTCTGTGTTATCTTGGTTTTAAGTCTCATATAAGTAGCATTTAATAGGTCTCTTTAAACATCTTGCATTATGCAAATAAGGCACATTAATTTTAGAGAAATAGATATGCAAAAATGATTACCATCATTATCTCACACCAGGGAGTAAGGTGGTTTATATATTGCTAATTTCTTTGACATGTTTATGTATATATGCTTATATACATACATATTATTGCTTATGATATCAATAGTGAAGTCATATTGGTGGTCTCCTAACTTTATTTTATTTATTTATTTATTTTTTGTATTGCTGGGGATCAGACTTAGCCACATCCTTGCATATTCTAGGCAAGCACGCCACTGCTGACTCACATCCATGATCCCTGCCTTCAATAAACTTGTGTGTAATATTTCACTAATAAGTTCCAAACATTGACAATCAGGTCTGTATTTTTTTCTATTTTGCTAAACTTATTTTACTTTTAATAAAATAAATTTTCATATTCAATCTCAATGATTCCTATTTCATTTGTATTACATATCTGTATTTAAGGTCACTACACAGGATTTTATTAATGCATTATCTACTTTTGAATTCATTATGTACTTGAATGAAATCTGCATGTTTAGTTATATGTAATTATACACGTATCACTATATTAACTATAAAATTTGTGTGTGTCCAGGATAAGAGAGGTTCCATCTGTTACCACGGGTGGAAAGAAGACATGCGGAGAAGCCATGAGAGGTAAGTCAGGTCCGTCTGGGAGGACGCAGCAACTTGCTTGTCCTGTTCAAATATACTGTCGGGTATGCGAATCTATTTTGGCTGTGGGTTTCAAACGTGTGCCCTCTCCAAGCTAGGGGTTGAACATCCTTGCACTTTCACATGTAATAAAGGAATTTGGCCATAGGTGTAACCCCAATGAACCTCACAGTAGGTCCTCAGATGCAGCAGCGGCTAGGTGAGCAGGAACTCTCATTGGCCAAGCACTGACTCATTGTAGTAGATCCAACCCTTCCTTCAGTCCCTGTTCCCAGAGTTCTAAAAAATCTCTTTCTATGTGGTACCAATATCTAGGCAGTCTGACCATGTCTATGGAACTGTGTTTTCTGGTCCTATCGGTGTGAAGGCAGCTAGGAGCAATGCATCCCTAGGATTTCATAAAGTTCCTCCCTCCCCTATAAGACTAACCTGAATCTTACAGGTGGTCCTTAGCAGGAACTTATTCAGGAGGCTAAGGCCTACACACCACAGTTGTTCATTTAATAACCATGTAGCTGTGGGTTACACTCTGACATTGTCTTCTTGATCATCCCAAGACTATCAACTTACCCTATAAAGGCCATAAAGGAGCTCCACCATACTTTCATCTTGTGACTGAAAAGGAACGTGCTACATTCTCTGAACTTCCTGTTCCATTGCCCTGTCCTATGTCAATTGTACAGTAAAGACAGTGACCCTGTAACTTTGTATTTCACCCAGAGTACTATGAGGCTAAGAGCTCCAGGGCCTGGATGGTGTGATGCTGTTCAATCATTGGGATAGAGGGGCAAAATCGGTTCCAATTGCTGTGTCAATGGTTGTCCGAACATAGGTCATCCAGTGCTAGCGAGGCCAAGTATACAGCAGCCAGCTGTTTTCTACTAAGGAATATCACTCTTCAGCCACTTTCCATGATTACAACCAGAAACCAGCAAAACTTCTGTGAACATTGTGAATTTGCCACAACCAACTCCTAGCCAAAACCATCTACAGTCACGTGGATGGTTAACAGAAACAATTTTGAGGGGTCTACTATTGACAGTACTGGTACCTGGACTACCAGGCCTTTTACAGTTACAAAGTTCTCTTCTATTTTGGGAGTTCAATCCCTGGTTTCATTCTTCTGGGTCTACTTATATAAAGGTTTTGTCAACAATTCTCTATGTGAGAAGAAAAAATACCAGTACCCTAATAATCCCATATGAACTTGCAATAATTTCACTATCTAAGAAAGAGGAAAGGCTTGGATTTTAGAAATAACAGCCACACACATAACTTTTGTTTTCCCCAATCAGATAACACCCAAAAAATTAACAGACAATCCACATCCATGCACTTTGTCCCTGTTGATTGCCCACTTTCAGCCATGTGAAGTTTCTTATAGCCTGTTGTAAGATCTGTAAGGTCTCTAAGATCTGTAGGAGTTACAGGTTAATATAATATCATCAATGTAACAAAAGCACCTACAGCTAAATTACATGTGTATCTGTGCTGATAAATAGATGATCTTTATAGAAGGGGAGCTTCAGAGTAAATTGCTGGAGTTGTACAAAATTCTAGTCAAGACATGTTAAACCTGCAATCTACTATTTTTGCTTTTAATTTCTTAAATATTACAATGAAAAACCTTTAAAAGGAAGTCTAAGTGTCTATCTATGTACAGTTACCATATTATATACTATATATGTGGCCCAAGATAGTACCTACTCACTCAAAAAAATCAGTAGGCTATAGGATGAACATACCTATTCTAGGGCTTAGTTCCTGATGACACCAATAGATAGGACTATTGAAAACTGGAAAAGCTTCCTTCCAGGCTGGTAGGTGAGAAAATAAACCTCTTATCATGTTAACCTGTTTTGATTGTTCTTCCATTATTTCTTTACTTAGAAAAATACATAGGCTTAGTACATAGGAGAAAATTACGTGACAGATATGTAAAGACCTTTTTTCTTTCTCATTCTTATTAACTAGTTTTTTGTTGAATCCACCTATAACTTCTTCAATAGTTTGTTAAGGTCCTTTTTGATCTTTTTTCAGTGCTTTGGGATTATTTTTTTTTCCTTTTTACTTAAAAAAAACATTCAGATTATGTCATTTCACTCACTATTCATATGTGTTGGGGAATTAAAGACATTTTCACTTGCAGATATTTTTTCCTGTGACTGTCACATCCATATAGATGCTATCCTTTATTTTATTAAACCATATGTATGTGTATTATATAAATCATGTACACATATTATGCATAATTTATTAAGTATAGTATAGAACAGTTAGCCATTGTTATTCACAAGAATGCAAGCTCTCTGTTAAGGCACATTTTACCAAAATTTGCATATTATCCCCAGTAGTTACATGATCTCATACATCGAATAAGTATTTTTGAATGAATACCTTTTATTTCAGTCATGCTTTAAAATATCACCATAATTCTCAGTGAGGTAAAAGGAGAAAAAGAGAGAGACAGCTAGGTTCAATATTCAAACTCTTTCATGAATCACTTTCAAAAGTGTTCTGAGTACAGAAACATGTTCCAACAAAAATGCTTTCTAAGTTATGACCCAGCAACTTCTTAGAAAAATAAAAAGTAGTGGTGTGCCTAAAACATGTTGGCTCAGCTGCTAGGCTGGAATAGTGAGGTTATTAGTTTGGAAATTGCTAAGCCAGTGTGTTAAGCCTCTTCTGAAAAATGAAACTAGTTAGACAATTGGGAACATGAAAAGGCTTTGTGCTCCGGCACAACAGGTCATATACTCACCTGTTCATTTTGCTTTACTTAGTGTATTGGTAGTATTTAAACTGGATATGCTTAACCATAGTTCAATTTATTTTACTAAAATGTGAAATCAATTCTGGATCTTCACCATCTAAATTGTATTTATTTTACTTTTAAAAAACTGGATTTTTTTTTTTTTTGCATTTTCAAAAGCAAGTGACATGTGTTGTGTTACACTTTCTTGGCCATTGCTCATCATCTATTGTAAAGGTCACTTGTCATTTTGTGATTCCATTCTTTATTGTACAGTTTCATTACAACTAGGTTTCTATGAATACTTCAAGATGCCCAGTCCACTTTTGTAGAAATTAGATAAAATATGGTATTTTCTATTCATCTAATTAACCTACATATGTCATAATATTTTTGCTTCATAGTTTGGAAAACTATCTCTTAACATACACATTTTACTACAACTATTATTAATTAATTTGTGATCATTATTAACAGACCAGCTGATCTCAACCATTTACTACTGTATAAATTCAGAGTTCTGATTTCAAAAATAAGTGCACATATACACAATTTTTTAATTTACATTACTAATTTTTACAAGAATTAAATTTCCCATTTTCTTATTTTTATTTTTATGATATAGTGTAAAGATAACTTTATTCATATAAAATATTCAATTTTTCTTTGTGACTAGTACTGCATAATTATATTAGCCCAGATGTATTGGTAAAATAAAAATATTAACTCATTTTATCTTTACTCTTTTTTTTTTACATTGAAATAATTTTAGTCTTTCTTCCTGTAAAAGATGGAGAGAATCAAGAAGTTAGAGGCAGGTGAAAATAACCACTGTCAGTAAAGCAATTGAATAGCAGTCTGTGAGGAAAAAAAACAAACAAAACAAAACAAACCAAAACAAACAAACAAACAAACAAACAAAAAATAAGTGTAGATGAAATTTGGGCTCTCCTGGAAAAATTTCTAGGAACAATGTCCTGGCTAGAGTTTCAGTAGACTTGTAAAAAGTAAGAAAGAGTACATTTAAAGTATATACAATGTTCTACAAAAGACTGGCCAATTAAAAGTAGTATACTGGCCAAAAGCACATAGAATAACAAGTTATTACATATGTTTTAGCCTATTAAAATAAGAAATTATTTTAAAAATGTTTTTGTGAACTTGTTATGGAATACATAGAATTTTCTTTTAATAAAGTCTGCTGAGATAATCCTAAATTTTTCTTTATGTTAATATACGCAGTAATAAAATTATTTTACTTTCAATTGCTTATTCTATTTCATCAATAAATAATCTTAGTAATATTGTTGTAAGATCTTTTGTTGATTTAATCAATAAACATTCAGAATACTCCTTCATCGTGTACCTAATTCTTATATAGTATGGAAAAGAAGTGTTGGAAACTGCTTTTGATTTAAAAGTCTAGTAATGACAACCCAAATTTAGTAGAAACTTCAAAGTGACAATGATCTGCCAACTGTTTCCCAGAAGGTTTAATAATTCTCTCTCACACTCTTTTATCTGTTATAAATAAATAATCAAAATCTGTCAGATGTCACATATGAGAACTTCAGATTCTGGAAAATTCAAGGCTTTCCCCAGGGTGATTATCCAGAGATGTATTTGGCCAGAACTGGAGGTGGAATTTCTTCACAGAGCTGTCTCCAATATCAGACAGTTGGATATGTATGCTTTTGGCTGTCGTGTGTGTGTGTGTGTGTGTGTGTGTGTGTGTGTGTGTGTGTGTGTGTGTGTGCGTGCACGCACGTAAAGCAGAAGTTAAATTTAAATCAAATTACTAATTATTTCACTAGAATCCTACATTGGGACAAGCAAGTAAAGGGGTTATTTTAAGTTTCAAAAGTGGAAGGAAAAGCTAAAAGATTGGCAATTTAATTTTTAAATTTTCACATACTTGGATATACCTTTAAATTAAAATAAAAAAATAACTTGTTGCATGGTGCATTGGGTTGTCATAAGGAAGAAAGAATGATTACTGTTTCAGAAGACATTTAGACTTCAAATTACTTACTTAAGATTCTCTCCAGTCATTAGTCCACTAGCTTAGTCCATCTGCAACAGAATCTATTGCTGTCTGTGGGATTAAAGTATTTGAAGAATATCGTACGGTTCCCCTGTTTTTCACCTATCATTACTGGATTTCTTGTTTTTAAAAAAATATATATTAGGGTTTCAAATACCTGTATTTCCTTTTTTCTCAGAAATAGCATCAACATTAGGTCATATTGCCAACATAGAGCAAAACGAATACAAATAAATATTTATAAAAACAATAGCAAGCCACGTAAGTCAAAAAGTTGGAGTTCGAGGTAAAAGCAGTTGAAAAAATTGTCAAGCAATATTTTTTCTCTTCATTTCTGAGTGGATTTTTGGAATAGCAAGCAAAAATAATAATGGTAAAAAGTATGTTACTAGGATCCCACCTGGAACAATATAAAAGAGAGTAGGAGGGTCTTGGACTGTTTCCTAATAAGGAAATATATGCCACTTTACGTCCTTAAACAAGGGTATGAGCATTCTTCTTTCTCTGCATTCTCACTAATATTTTTCAAGGGACTTTTAAATAATATTGTTTATTTCAAAATTCCTTGAAGAGAAAAATTTTCATGTTCCCATCATAAAATTTTATAAATGCTTAAAATGATGAGTATGCTGCACAATATGATCACTGGAAAAAGTAGACATCAGTTAAAACATCAGATTGTTTCCCATAAGCATACATAAATATTACATGGCAAACAGTAATAAACAAAGACAACATATTCTCAAAAAAAGAAAGAGTGCTATCAATGCCACTCACCAACGTTCTTCCAGTTTTCTTCTTTTGTTTTGCTTTAATTTTATTAATGGTATGTAAAATGTTTAATAGTAAAAAGATATCTATACATTAAAGGACAAATTCCTAAAAGAAATGGCATAATAATCATTACAGCCAAAACTACAATTATAAAAATAGCAAAATATACAAAATTATAGAATTATTTTGTTTTACATCCTTGCAGTTTCTGTGATACTATTCATATGGTATTTGCTTATAGAATGCTTAATATGTACGAGGGATCATTCCACATTTTTAACATATATAAAGTTAAATATTTTCAAGAATTTAGAGATACGTCCTATTGTTCTCAAATATTAATTTTTAAAATTTAAAAAATGGCAATTTTTAAAAGAGCAGTATTTCATATTTTACCTTTAATAAAAGAAATACAGTTTTAAATAAATCATAACATTTTTTAAAAAGGTAATTTTGTCTGAATTATGTAGCAGTTCTGATATTCTTTTATCGACTAAGAGACATCTTGGCAAAATGGAATAAATACAATTTAAATAATTAAAAATAACTTGAAGTTATACATTTTTCCATAGATGTCTAAGCTTGAAAAATTCATTTTTATTTTTTAAATTTGTTTTTATAACTTTAAGATTTTCTTCCTAGAATTATGACATTCACATTTTTATTATTATTTGATATAATTCTACCGTGTTTTTAACAGTTATATAGGTTCATATGAATTTAAACTCTCATTCCAGGATGGTCAATGAGTGGGCAAAGGTGTGTGGATTTTTAAAAATTCATTTCAATTGAGAACTCACTTAGATTTTTAAAAATCTGTACATGTCTTTTGAAATGAGTCCTGTAAATATTTAATATAATATTCATAGAAAGCAAGAAACGTCCAACATAGGACAATGGATCTGGTAATGTGCATTAAAGAAAACACAATAATTTACTTTATGTGTACCAAATAATTTAAAGGCATCTCAAAAAGCAGATCTGGCTTAAAAGGAATATGGAATATGAGCTTTGAAGATCTTAGAATCCTTTTTATATGAAATAATATTCAATATGAATTTACATCAACAAGAAATTCATGAGCTCTCTTTGTATGATTTCAAATTGCCTCTTTAAAAAAAAAACTGATAACTTAGATCTAATTAAAATTTCCTGACTTTAAAAGAACAGTGTGATACTGATCATAATATATTTCATTTTTTGGAAAATTGTTTGAAATTATAAAAAGTTGCCATTCTAGTACTTCAAGTGTAGAAAAAGAAAACTTGTATCTTGTTGAAAAATTATAAATAGCACCTTAAGAGGCAAAGATATTATTTGAGTTGATATTGATAAGAACTTGTATGTTTTATCCATTAAAATGATACTTCAGCTTATTAATACAGTTTAATATTAAGACACGATTTTATGTTTTCTTTACCTAAGTTAATACTAACAATATTTCTTGAATCTATGGTAGAAAATATTAATGAAGATGTCATTATAGTCAGATTTGGGTTGGTATCCAATTCTAAATCAATAATTAGTTGTGGACATATGACATTACTCAACCGGTTTTAAAAAATAAATAAAACATTGGCAACAAACAAGAGACTCTACTATGTGATTTCTGTGTGGAAAAATATGACACAATTTTGAGTAAAAGAAAACAAATCTGTAGTATGCCTAAGAAGCTGAAGTATTAGTTATTTAAAACAGATTAATTGAAATGAGAATTTCTTGGTTTGGCAGATTCACTTAAAATAAAAATACGGAAGCAAATTAAAGTGTACCATAATAAAACTGAAGATTTACACATTAGTATTCTCAAACGTTCTGGAAAATGTTTTAAGGGGGAAATACAATAGTGTTAGTTGAGGCATATTTTTATTTTAAAATCTAAGATACAATGTAAATATATATCAAAAATAAGTTTTGAATATAAGAACATTTTGCAAAGTTTTAAACAAATGAATTTAATTTTTATGTTAATATTCATTTTCTATTCTCAGAAGGTTAATGAGAACATTCTAATTCATTCAAGGAAAATAATGTTACTTATGACGACATTTTCTAAAAAATGAATAAATTCTACACCTATATATTCTTAATAAAAAAGATATCTGGCCATGCATATTATGGGTTGTAAAGATTTATGTAGAATTTTTCTTAATGTTTTCCATTGGAAGGAGGGGGATTAAGAGTTCAGGGAACACAGAACTTAATCTGTAGTAGTATCTGCCCTCATTTTTTATTTTCTAAAAAGCAGAAAACAAAGTTTTAAAGGTAAACCCTGCAGTGGTGAGAATATAATTCTTATTTACATTTATTATTCTTTGTCATCATACTCATTGGAAATTTTTTCCTGGAGAAGAAAAAAGGAAGAGAAATATACATTGTTTGCCCCCCCCCCCCCCAAAAAAAAAAAAAACTTTATAACAAGTATTTTTTAAAAAACTATTATGGAAGATATTATTTAAAACTAGGCAAACATACTTAGTAAGGGGACCGGAGATACACGGATCATCAAAAATAACATTATTTGTGCAAAAAACAATGCTAGGTCAGCTGACTGTTTTACAAAAGATGTGAATCAAATAATGGTAGATTTAAAAGGTAAGCGTATATCAATACTTTCTACTAAAGAAGAGAAGGGTTTGAGCTTGGATTTGTATTTTACTGTGAACTAAATAAATGCACTCATAGAATTATTGAAATGTGAAATTAACCCCACAATACCATAAATACATTACTGAAAGTAAAAAAAAAATAAATAAAAAATAAAATAAACGTGACCTTAAAAGGTAATGTATCTTCTAGAAAACGTCTGAGGCCAAACAGCTTCCCAGGAAACTTTCTTAGACATTTGAAGCAATTCATAACTCAAAAGAACATACTACCAGAAATGCTGATATTTGTTTTTGGATTGAGCAACAGAAAACCTGATAGCAACATTCGAACTGTGAAATACAAGAAAAATAAATGTGCTTTATTACAATCACAACAATGAGAAAAGATTCATTACAACAGTAGAACTATTTGTGTAGAGGCCCTTCTAACAGAATCTAGTCTTTGATGTTTCTGAGACAGGAGCTTGGCTCTTAGGGAGCATAAGAAATCTGCCTTCCATATCATGGGAAGAAAGCATTTAATCTAAGTCTGTCAAAAATATGTTGCTCAGACGATATCAGATCTTACCTTTCAGTGATGAGTGTTTCAACCCAAGTTAATATTTATTCCAAATACTACATTAAATATTTTGTGACTTCCAAACTAATGTTGAGAGGAGTTACCATTTTGGGTTCAACCAAATGAATTTTAGATTAACAGGAGTCTTGAGAGTAAGGACAGAAAAAAGATTTCTGTGAAGCAACAAGGCCTCAGAAGGAAATAGCTAAAATAGCACATTGTTTGCAATAAGGACAGCAGAAGAATTGTGCAAGTCTCGTAAGAGAAAACTGAGCTAGCGGTAATGAAACTACTTTGTCTACTGCTACAAAACTGTCTAGAAAATCCTCACATCCACAGACCTACTGCCCATACCAAGGTCGAAGGAAGCCTGCTATAAAGAATAATTTCTCACATTTGTTTCCAACAAACACTGGCACAAGTATTTATAAACCTGTAGAAATTAGAAAACCTTTCTTTTAAAAAGTAAAGATATTGAAACCTTAAAAAAAATCTGTGGCTGAATTTTTTAATTAAACTATAATAATAGTCTGTTTGGAGTATGGTTTTAATTAGAACTGTAGCTACACAGATCCCCAGTGGGCATCCTGTGATTCCAGTTGAGCTTTAAATAAATAAAAACATGTATTTGTCTTTATTAGAGTAATCTCTAGACATTAGCACTATTTGAAGTCTTCAGACCCATGCATTAATAATAATATTTTTTAAGATTATGAGAGATGTCCTCTTTGCTATGTTCTAGATGTAAGTTTGTAAAAAGTAAGCAAATTAAGGAACTTTTTATTTTGTTAAATGTTTCCCTAATTTTACCACAGGCATACTTTTATTAATAACCTAATATTAGTAAAGTGCTTTCCATACATAAAAATAAATAAAAACAGCTGTAAAATATTATTGCTGAGAAAAAATAGAATTGCTGAGTTTCTAATTGTACATTAATGGTAGCAGCCATAAGGGTATCATTTACTTGGTGCGGAAAATTAATTGTGGAAGTAAGCTCTACTGACCAAAGACAACTATGCTCTTAACAAATTTGGGCACTGTTTCTTTCCTAGCCATTGGGACATTCACACTACTATGGGTCAGTAATTGTTCCACTTACTGAATCTGATTCTACTGCTTTTCTTCCATTGACATTTTGCCCTGCTGAACTTCTAGTACCCTCTTTAAAATGCTATTAATAATTAACTTTGCCTTTATCTTTTGACTACAGAATAAGACGTGACTTATAAATCTTTAACTTTTGTTTTCTGAAATAAAGTTTTGAAGCATTTGCTATACTTTATTATTTACAGTATAGTAATATTTTTGGTAGCACATCCCCAACCCTTTTATTTTTAATTTTTGATTGTGAGACAGAGTTTTTTACTAAGTCACTAAATTGTCCAGGCTGGAGTCAAATTTGTGAACCTCTTCCTTTAGCTTCTCAGACTGCTAAAAATCTTTACCTACAGCATCAGGCCTGGTGAAAATATACTTACTGTTTGAGATAACTCCATATTTTAATATTCTATGTCAACAGCTATTTTTTCAGAGGTTTTGTATTCTATTTGTTGACCTTATTATTTCCTTTGAAGAGAAGTAACTAGCAATATTATATCTACTTTAATTAGACAATTTTTATCTTTATCTAATACATGTGATGTTCCTTTAAACAGTCATATTTTTCACTTGCTAATTCTTGTTCATATATATATATATATACATATATATATATAATGTTATATATAGTATATAATTTATAATCTATGCTTTTATATAAATATAGAATAGCACTAACAAAATGCTTATCTTCTGGGGATGAATGTGACACAGAACCACAGAACATGTTTTCTTATTCTCTTGCTTTTTAAATTTTTAAAATATCTTACTTGGAACACATATATTGTCACACATTCATTTATTTTCTATAGAAGTCATTTGTTTAGAAATCACCTGAACATGACTTTAATTGTATTTTTATTTGTGATGTTCCTCAAAGCTACCCTATTTCTGAATTACCAAAGATAGTAAAAATTTAATGCTATGATTATGTGTTAACCAAACCGAATATCTCTTCAATCACCATATTAAGAAAAAAAATGGTTTTCTTTTCTTTTTAATTTTTTAGCGAAATTATCGTACTGGCATTTTTTCAAACTAATGCTACGCATCCTGTTTACCACATAGTGGACTGTGTGGTTAGGTTAACACACAGAATGTTTTTAGCAGCACATTTAGTTAAACCATAAAAGTTGCCAAATTATCCATCAACATATCAATGGAAAAGGAAAGTGAGATGTATGTACAAAACAGAGTACTACCCTGTCATAAAAACAGAAACTGGAGCTATTTGTGGCTCCTGAGACCATTTAGCTTAGTGAAGTGAATCCTAGCCAGCAGATCGAAAGTCGCATGGTTTCTCTAACATGAGCAACCAAGCCAAGCCAGAGAGATGAGAGAAATCAGTGAGATGGGGCTGTGTAGGATGGGGCTGGGGATGGTTGGGGGGACACGGGACACGCGGGGGAGGGGCATGGCAGGGAAGATGGTGGGGAAGTGAAGGTGTGATTGGTGCAATACAATGTACACCAGATCCTTGACTTTCACATAACTATTGTGTGTGCTAAATCCAAGTATACATAATCATTGTTGGGAAAAAATACGTGAGCATAGAATTTAGATTTTCTTATACCATAAAAAAATCAATTTTGCTGCTTTCTTTTTCCTGTGGAGTCTTGTTTCAATATAAATATAATATTAAATTTTACTTAGAATAAGATGTAGAATAAATTTCAGTTTACGTATTCTAAAATGCATATTAATATATATGTGTATAAAATAGTGAGATTTCTAAAATCTTATAAACCTGTGACCTCTTCATAAGTGCATATAAGTATGAAAGTGATTTCAATTAAATATGCTCATTCATGTTGCTCATATTTTTGTGGTTTTGTGATACTAAGCAGCGTTTAAACTGCTGTCCTGGTGATAACATCCTGTAAGTCTGTGCATTTTTCTATGATAAATGCGAGTATTACCAATTTTGACATTTGGGCAAGCTTCACTGATTTTCCACTTTGATCTTCTACTTTAAGACCTAGTGAAATATTAAAGACACGAGCCCTAACCCCAGACACTGTTATAATTTTGCTTACGGACTTTTCCTCCGTCCAATCAGGATTCCAGTACAAACCCATGTTATCTCCTGTTTGAAGAAAAAAACAAAATAAAATATACTTAGATTTGAGGAATTCGTGAAGAGCATTTTAAGTGAATGGAATATCAGAGACATAAAAATATCACAAAAATAAACTACTTAGTTGTTTTTTTGTGCAGTTTGTATGTAAATATTAATGAACAGTCTTGAGAAATGCTTAGAGGACTACAGCTTTTAGGCTGTCCTCTCAATGTGAGCTTTGTAATAATGAGGAATCTCAAGCATCTAATTCAAGCTCAGTAGTTTGAGATCATATTGCATATTTTGAGTGTCTGTGTAACACACTACATGAAATATAGTGTGTGTTCAACATATGTTAATTTAAATAAGTTGGCATTAATATAACTTCTGCTGAGGTAATCCTTTTTATGAACATGAATATATATATATATATATATATATATATATATATATATATATATGAATTCCGAATTCTATGACACATTAGAGACATGGAGTTTGGAGAATCGGTGAGCATCTAAGCCCATCCCTTTTGCAAGGGTTCACCCCTTTCTTACCTAAGCATTGCCCATCTTTCTACCTATCATTCATGTTTAAGCCTTTTTATACCATTATTTTTGTGCATTTCATAAGAGGTATACTGTTTATAGATAATCTTTAGTGTTTGTTCCATTTCACTGAGCATTATTGGCTGTAGGTGGCCCTATTTCATTCAGAAGATTCTTACCTGTCATTCTTTATGGCTGCATAGCATTCCATTGTGTATAGGTACCACATCTTCTTTAAGCATTCCTCTATCATTGAGCAGGTAGGTTGTTTCCAGGATTAGGCTATTATGAATTGTGCTGCTATAAATATGGATACACATGTGTCTTTTTGGTATGTTGCCAGTGTTTCTTTTGGTAACATGCCCAGTAGAGTAATAATTGGGTCAAATGAAATTTCTATTCTCAGATTTCTAAAGAATTTCCTGATTACTTTCCATAATGGTTGTACTAGTTTGCATTCCCATAAGTAAGGAAGTAAACATCCTTTTTTTTTTTTCGCCCACACTCTTGACAGCAGTTTTTCTTTTTTTTTTTTAAGTTTTTGATGTAGGCCTACATTAAACTAAAAATGTTTTTCACAGCGAAAGAAACAATAAACAAGGTTAAGAGATTGCCAATCACAGGTGTAACTCATTAGGTTATAGTGCAAGAGAACACACAAGAGGAACAGAGGCAGGAACAGGAGCCGTGGACATCTGACCCACTTCATCATGCATTTTTTTCCTTCTGGACCTGCTTGGCATGATCACCCGTACATCACATCACAACCATTGGGTGAAAAAAGGGTGCTGTGCATGTCTGGCTTCTTTTTCTTCTTCTTCTTCTTCTTTTTTTTTTTTTTTTTTTTTTTTTTTTTTTTTTTTTTTTTTTTTTTTTTTTTTTTTTTTTTTTTTTTTTTTTTTTTTTTTTTTTTTTTTTTTTTTTTTTTTTTTTTTTTTTTTTTTTTTTTTTTTTTTTTTTTGCTTAAGGTGGAGAGCTCCTTCACATGGCTACTCAGCATCTCATCGTCAAGGGTTTTATTTCCATGAAACAGGCCAAGAGCTGTTTCTCAAAGGGAGAGTAGATGTCTTCAGAGTTTGGCAGAGACTTGCACCAAAATCCTAAGAGTGTTCACTGACAGCCACTTCTGGAGGCCCACAAGTGGCTCCAGACAACATCTCTCTCTGCCACTGACATGACATATAATGTTAAATTTGGTGGTTCACATGACCCAAGTGATACAAAACTAGCAGGGGAGCCTAGACCTTTCACAAAGTTTTCTCTTTTTCTGGCCACCACTCAAGCTTTTTTTTTTTTTTTTTTTTTTTTTTTTGAATCACCTGGGAGAAAGCTTAAATAACACAGTTAAATGAGGACTTTGTTCCCTTCTATGTCCAAATAGGCCCACCAGGAATTGTGCCTCTTTCTTGGTGGCAGGAGACCCAAATGCAACAACTTATTCTTCCCTTGAAATGATTACCTCTCTGTGCCCCACACTATTTAACTCCCAAAAAGTTTACCAATATAGCGGCTCTTAATGTTTAGCTGGATTTATTTCCCAGCCTCTGACACACAAATGTTTTACCAAGAAGTTCAGAGCAGTTGGTAACTCTTACTCACTTGGTCAGTTCTGAATAATGTCATCAATGTAATAGATTAGTGTGATAGCTTTGTAGAAATATAAATGATCAAGATACCTACAAACTAAATTGTGACACAAAACTGCAGGGTTGATAAACTCCTACTGTAGCACAATGAATATATTTTGCTGGCCTTGCCAGTTGAAAGTAAAATGATTCTTATAGGGCTTATGGATGAGAGTGTAGAAAATGGCATTTGGTAAATAAATAGCTGCATATAAGGTATCAGGAGATGTGAAAATATACTCAAGCAAGAAAACTAAACTCAGTTCGGCAGCTACAATTGAAGTTACCACATTATTAAGCTTACAACAGCTAACCATCATTATCCAAAACCCATCCAGCTTGTACACAGGCCAAATAGGAGAGTTAAATGGGATTATGACTGGAACCATTCACCCCTGCATCTTTCAGGTTCTTTCGGGATCCTCTACAGTCCCTCAAGAAATGTGGCATTGTCTTTGGATTTTCATTTCCTTAGGTAGAAGCAAAGTTATTGGCTTTAAATTTGCTTTTCTTACCATACCAAAGGGTCCTCATATCATAAGTTAGGGAACCAATAAAGAATTCTGCCAAGCATTAAGCATCTCTACCCCAAATATGCACTCCAAAACTGGGCAAATGACTACAGAATGAATTTGGGCATAACTAAACCCGTGGTGAGTTGGAACTCCATTGGCTACGTGACCTTCATGGACCCCCTACTCTTACTGGATACAATGATGTTGGACCAAGCTTAAGTATGGTCTTATCAATTTAATACAATTCTGCCTCAAATTAAATTTTATAAAAATGGGCCAAGATTATTTATCAGTTGTGGAGAACTTGCCTAGAAAGTATAAAATCCTTGGTTTAATCCCTTATACTAAAATAAAAAAGACCATTTTAGGAATCATTTTTAGTACATTTCAGGTAAGTGTTTCTACTTTTGGACTTAGATAAAAGCTGATCATTCTTTTTAAAGACGTTTCTTCAAGTGGAATTCAAATATGTAGATATAAGCCAAGTAAAATAAATGCTTTCAAATACTTTTAAATAATGCATGATGTAATGTTATAATTTTATACTATTTCTTTAAAAATAATGTTTATAATGAACACAAAAAATAACATTTCCAATAGTATCAGATAGTGAAAGTGCTATGAATCTCTATGTGTATTTTATTGTCTTTCTGTTTCTTTACAAGAATCAGAAGGCAAATTATAGAAATTCAAATTATTTTATTTTGTATTAATTTCAGGATAAATATAAATAATAAAATAAAAATTAGACTATCAATTACCCATTTTCTGAGTAAGACACTTTCCTACTATTTATTTTACCACAGCACTGACAATTTCTCTTATTGTTACTTTTCAAAAGTGTACAAGCTTGCCAAGAGTTCTGGGAAATTTTTCACTTGAAATTGATCGGAGATATGCTGAGGACGTTCAGCTGGGCTGGGGTATTTAATTGGGAAAGGATCTACTCACAGCACTAGCAATTTGGTGCTAGCTTTAGTTTAGGGGACAGGCTTGGCCTGCCAACTAAGGATGTTTCTTTATTTCCACTCAGGCTTTATCACAGGCTCCCTGGGCTTTTACAGAGCCTGGTTCCTGCATCTCATTTATACGGGCTCCACAGAGCAAGAAATGGAAACCTTCGATCAATTTACTTTGGACCTGGAAATTGGAGCACTCTCACTTCCAAAATCCCAAGGCTACACAGGATTACACCAGGATTACATTTATGATGTGCAGATGTATACCACGCTTCTTAAAGGGAAGAATTAAAGAATTTGTGACCATTTTAGTTTTCTACAGGGTATATAAATATGCCATTTCCCTAACATTTGAAGTTCATTACTTACGGTTTAAAATAGTCCTCAAAGTTAAAATGAGTCATAACTCAAATATTTTCTTCAAACGTAACAAAAATATTATTTATAAGAAAGTACTATAAATGATTTATGGCTTTTCAGATATCTGTATAAATTGATAAATATATACTCAAACATATGTTTCAATGATTTATTTTATTATTTTTGTTGAATGTTCCATTGGCAACAAAAAGTAAGTTTTAGCAAATTTAATCTTAAAGTTTTTAATTTTAATATTGGATAGGTTTTAAAAAGTCAAAATATTAAGATAGGTTTTTTCTCTTGAATAACTGTTCTTTGCACAAAGTTTAAACTGTGTCCAATGATAGTGGTTTCAAGTTCAAATTTAAATTCATAATAATCTGAAAACTGAAAATAGACTGGCTGAAATATTTGTATATTTACATTTATGGACACATCAGAACACTTGAGGTGAGATTAATCCAAATAAGGCAACATTTCAAGAAAATACAAAGTAGCACTGTCAAATGCTCAGCCAAATTTAGCTGTAAACTCTTAAAATACTTTATAAGCTCTTTTTTTCTTTTTTCTTATTTTGCGTTTTCAAATTTTATTTTTTTGCACCACAACCCTTTCCCTTCCCTCCTCTTCAATCTTTCCTCTTCATAAAGTTGATCTTTTCAATTTCTTCCATCTTTCTCATATGAGAGAAAACATATGATGCTTAAACTTCCATGTTTGTTGCATTTCTCTAAGTACAATTGAAAACAGTGCACCCATTTTCCTACGAATGACTTGAATTTGTCTTTTTTTATGGCGGAACAGTACTCTGTAGTGTGTATATGCCATATGTACTTTATCCATTATTCTGTGGTTGGATATTTTGATTTCTTTCAACATGTGGTCATTATAAATGAGTTGCTATAGACATGGCTACACATGTATTACTCTTATATGACCACTTTAACTTGTTTGGAAAGATACCCAGAAGAGTTAGAGCTGGGTCGAATGGAATATCTATTTTCAAGTTTTTGAGGAATATCCACACTACTTCTCAGTATGGTAGTACCAAATTACAGTCCCTCTAACAACGTAGGAAGGCTACTTTGTTTCCACCCTAGCCAGCATTTCATGTTTTTATGAATCCTCAAAAACAGCCATTTTTATTGGTGTTAAATGGAACCTTAGCATGTTGATTTGCACTGCTTTAATGTCTAAAGATGCTGACAGCCTTTCCATGTACACACTGACCATTCAGACTTCTGAGAACTATTTACTCATTTCAGATGCCCACTTTTGGATTGGGTATTTTTTTTTTTGGGGGGGGGGTCTTTTTATTTCAGGTCGTTGTATATTCTTATTTTCTTATTCTTATTTCTGCCTCAGGAATAGCTGGCAAATGTTTTCCTACTTGATAGGTGTCCTGTTCATTCCCTTAATTGTTTCCTTTTCGGTACAGAATTTTTAAATTTGATATAGTCCCATTTTTTCATTCTTTGTGTTATCTTATGTGCTTTGAGTGTTTTAATGAGAAAGTCCTTGGCTCTACGTATGTTTTCAAGGGTTTTGCCTATTTATTCTTTCAACATATTGAGTGTTTTCATTGTAATGTCTATGGGTCTTTGATCCATTTTGACTTGATGTGGGTGCATGGTAAATATGTGGTCTAAAGTCATTCTACTGCTTGTGGCTATCCAGTTTTCCCAGCACCATTTGTTAAGGATGCTATCCAGCGTAATCTTCTGACCACTTTGTGGAAGATAAGCTGGCTGAATGCACTTGCGGATGTTTCTAACTTGACTCTGTTCATCCACCTGTCTGTTTTTGTGCCAGTACTATTACTGTTGCCTTGTAACAAAATGTGATACAGAGATTGTGACGCCTCCTGCCATTGTTTTATTGCTTATGATTGTTTTGCTATTCTTTTTAATTTCTGGTGCCATATAAATATTTGAATTGTTTCTTTTCTACATGTCTGAAGTCCTTTTTACATATATACATGTATATGTACATATTGAATTCAAACTAAAGTCTAAAGTTTAGGTTCGACAGTTAAATATGTTCTTCATAGTTTCCAATTAAAGAAGTTATTGTGTTGTCAAAATGAACATCCCCTCATAAACATTACGATTGAATTATTTGAGCTGTTTATCCATCTCCAGAATTTAGATAGTAGTAACATTAGCTTTGAGAAGGGTTCTTGTAGCATAAACTTTCATTATAATTTATTGCAATGTTCAGCAATTGAACATGTTAATTATATGGTGAGTACTTCCAAAAATGCAAAATCAGAAGTTGCATTACAAAAAAAATATTTTGAAATTACAAACATAAAATTTATTAAATAAAAATAGTGCTATTTAAAAAGCTACTGCATAGTGTCCTGGTCAATCTTTCATCTCTGGGACCAACAAAAGTGATTTATATTTTTGATGATGTTACAAGGGGTTCAGCTCATGATGTTCTGGATCCATGGAAGGTACCTTGTACAGAAAGGAATACCAAAGCAAAGTTCATAATTTGCTCATGGTGCTGCAAGTAGAACAAGACTCTATAACTTACCCAGTCACCCAGAAATGCTTCTAATAACCCCCTAAGCAGCTCTGAAGTGAATCAAACTAAGAGTCTAGCTAAATTTTCCCACACCACAGCAAGACTTGCTAAAAGTTGATCTCACAGAGTGGATTATGAAGATCTACAAAAGACGGCTGGATCACAGATGCATATTTAACATAATTAGCCTTAGTATAAGGATATTGATAATGGAAATATAATTTTGGTGTTTGACATCATTGTATTATTAGTTGGCTATTAGGTAGAGTGAAACTATTACACGACATTGTACATTGTAACAAATTTAAGACAAATAGGGTTTCACCTGTTAGCATCTGAAAATGGGATAGGTCTTGTAATCAAGTCAAATCATGATTTGATTTGCATTTTTATCTATCAATACAAGAAATAAAAGCACATCTTAAAATAATGAATTAGGGTTTTTTAAATGTTTAATTAAAAAATGTATTCAGTTTCTAGAGAATGCATGACATACTCATGAATTTTTACATTCTGTAAATTATGTAGCAGTCATTCAGCAGTCTGAGTCTACAGTTGGAATATAGGCTGATATTCTGTTCTAATACAACAATTTTTATGTGGAAATAAACACATTTTTCTCAGAAACATGCAATGACTTATAGAGGACACTGTCTAGGATCTGTGGAGGAGGACATATTTTTATACAATGTTTCTGTTCTCATAAATAATGACTACCACAGTTGGTCAAATGAGCATATAATTCATTTTCTGTACAAAGACATTTTTAAAAGGCTCTTTCTAGACATTATAGTGAATTTAAAAAATGAACTAGTTTCATCCCAGTGAAACTAAGATACATGGTCATTATATCAATAGGGGGCTAATTTGGAAACACAGGAGTCTAATTGAGAAAATTATTTCTCCAGAGGATACTGCCTCCTTATGTGTAGTTTGTTGATGGTATCAAGCAGCGGTTTTAAAGTATTATTTGTAGATCTATATGATTCTGAAATCTCTTCTTCTGTACTGCAAATTGAACATGTTCTCATAATCATATTAAGGCAAAGTTTGTATTTACATTGTTGAAATCAGCAGTAGTAGTATAAATGCATAGCAATGTAAAATTGCTGCCCTCATAAATGAGTCAATCAGTTCACTGAATGGTAATATTTGTACTTCTCACTGTTATAATCTCATAATACAAAAGTGTTAATTTTGAAAAAATAAGATTTCTCAAAGTTAAAATGCATTTTTATTGAATTTGTTGCCAAATTATCTGTACATATAAATGTTATGTATACATGCGCGTATTATATATATTTTTGTGTGTGACAAAAATCTATACATCATACCAGACTACACTAAACTACTAAGTCATGGAAACTGAAAAAAAAATGATATTTATACTGCTTTATGATCTTAGCTTTTGGAATTCTTGCTTTGGTATCTATATCAATTTTGGCAAGTGCGTGGTCATTATTCCACAAAATTTTTTTGTGTTGATTATTCTCTAAATCTATTTTTTCTTAGATTATTTGATCTGTTCTAGCAATATATATTGAGCTGAGTGGCTTACAATTAACAAAACTATGCCCATTTTTGCAAGTTGAAAAATTCAAGCTCTAGTTTCATATCTTCATAAAATATGATCTGTGTCTTCTGAGGGCTGTTCCTGAGGCCATCTTTTTGCTACAACCTGGTATGTCAGATAGAAAGGACTTGCCTGCTCTGTGAAGACTTTTTCATCAACATTTTATTACCAATAAAGGATGAAGCTATCAGTACATCATCACATCCCAAAAAGTCTATTTTTGAATACCATCACTTTGAATACAAAATGAGTTTAGAGAAAGACAAATATTGATAATATAGCATCTGTCTTAGCTTTGCATTGAGCCACAGCTTTTGGACATACGGTTTTTTCTTTACAAATGACATCAAATGAGCTCTTTGGAGTCTTACCATGAATTTTTCAAAGGCATTGTTTATATCTCTATTAATGTGGGTTTTATTTCTAGAATGTGTAACTTGCATACAACTGGAGGCAGATAAAAGAAAAAAATAATAAATTGAGATGACTCCTTATATCTATGGATACTGTGAAGAGTGCTGTTTAGTGTAGGGACACAAAGTGAATGAATTCGAATTTAGGTATAGTGTTCTACTTCAGGGATATTTGACATTCTACCCAAAAGATAAAAAGGAACTAACCATGGTAGGAGCTTAGGTGGCACCACCAGGCAGAGTAGCCAGCAGGTGCAAAGATCCTAGAAGAATGTCTTTGGTGTTTTAGAGAGAAAAGCAACCAAAGGGGTTCCAACGTATTGGGCCTGATAGGAGGACCTGCCCAGCTACCAGAAAAAAATCCTCCAGGAAGACTGAATTAGTTCTCCAAGCATTTTATCATGTTAATGAAATCTTGCCTTTTTTTTTTGAAGATCATTACCTGATAATTCTCTCAATTTCTTCTATATTTGTAATTTAAAGTCATAAGTAATATATCTGAAATTACATAAAGGTGATAGGGAACATCTATCTGGAATAAAATTTAATGTGAAGCAGTGAGTATTTAATTGAAAAGATTCCTTTTAAGTAGTAAGACTATTAGTAAATATTTACTTAATAAAATGATTTGCTTCTTAAAAAACTAAAAACTTGCAATTCTACATACTTGGATAATGTTTGGTGAGATATCAAGCACGACTCTGCTCGAGAGCTCTAGCTTTTATTTAATAGTGAAAGTAATGCTTCTGTATGGGGCTGTGGGGGCGCAGAATATTTTCCCAGTTAAAGTAGCATGAATTGTGTTGTGTGCTTATGCATTTTGTCATATTTATCTGTTCATATCTCCGGGTCCTGATCTCCTGCCAAAATGAATCAATTAACCACATTCTTATACATCACGATTATAAAATGGAACATATATACATATATATATATATATATATATATGTTAATATATAATTAAATATATATTAACATATATATATATATATGTTATAATACTATCTTTAAGATTCTAGCCTCCACGAATTCCAAGGACAATCTCATGTGATGCATCTGTCAGTAAGTGTGAGAACCAGAGCTGCTGGTTTTGTTGCCTTTCACTCACGGGGAAAACAGGGCAAGGACACCTCTGTGGCTCAGTCCTCAGAACTGTGATCAGTCTGATTAAAATGCAGATATGCAGCGCTTGTTTTTCATCAGCAACCCAACAGTGAGATCTGATGCGTTTGAATCTCATTAACACTCTTTTTCTATGCCTCCTTTACTATTGTTTGCTGCTTCTACCAACATCTAATTAAACAAGCACACCAGACATTGTGCATCCCGATTTGCGCTACATATTTCTCTTACGTTATCTGAAATGTGTTCCATCAGTCACCCACTGCTCGGGCCCAGCATGAGGCAGAATGGCGATTTGGTGCTGCTCTATGCCTTATGACTGCTGTGTGAGGTACCACAGGAACTTAGACAGTGTTACATTAACCAACAATATCTTTTGAACGCTGGCTTCCATTTTTTTTTTTTTTTTTTTTTAAGAACTCGCCACTTGGTATGACGGCTTTGGATGTGTGAATAACACAGCCTGCATTGCATGTGGTATTTATCTATTATTGGTCTGTGATGATGCACTGAGGATTTCGTTTCTATTGTGCATATTTTCACTTTTTTGTTCTTTTTGGTCAAGTTTTTCCCCTTTTCGGAATTCAGACCCTGGGAAAAACATGCCGTGAATATACCATCTTTAAAGCGCCATTTGCTATATAACTCCTCAAGATTTCCGTCATTTCTTTTTTGCTCTTTCTGAAAAGATCCTCTTGGTTCTCAATTCCACAACAAAGGAGAATGAATGCAGACAAAGAAAATAATAACGAATCAGAAGAAAATGAATAAGTTTAAGGCCAGTAAACTACATTACATGCTAATTGTAATCCCACAGAGTTTGAGAGAGGAATCCCTGAGAGTTAATATAGTATCCTGTCTGTGAGCTCCATGTGATGTCATATGCTGTTTTGTGCTATGAACAGCAGGGGTCTTATATTATATTTTTATGGTTGTGTTTCCTCTACTCATGTTAATGAAAATAATTGAATTCAAATCTTGGTAATTACCAAAGCAATTCATAAGTAATCATATTTGTATGTCGGTAAATCCAAATTGCACCATCTGATGATTCTAGAGGAAACAATATGAACAAAAAGTGAAAATTTATACAGAAAATATTTTCAAATGTTAAAAAGGACATATAATTGTTGTATGTTAGGCAATGAAAATTAATTACACATTATTAATTACACATATAAAAAAGGCAAGCATTCTCTTCTAATAATCTTTACCTGACTTCATGTCATTTCAGTCAACATACATATTTAGGCATTCTTCTGAGATACCTTCCTTACAGACATCATACTGTACATCTAAATTTTCTTATCTACAAAAGCTACTTAGTTGATTATAATCTGTATGTGAAAACATAATAGCTGATGATAAGTGTATAAAAACTAAATATTTTAATATTACTATATTTGGTGACCATATTTTATTTTTGTTGTTGCTGTTCTTTTGACACAGGATCTCACTCTATAGCCCAAACTGGTCTTGAACTCACTATATAGTCCAGACTGGTCTTGGACTCATGGCGATCCTGCCTCAGACTCTTGAGCACTGGGATTATAGGCGTGCATCACCATGCATCATGCCCGGATTTATGTGGTGCAGGTAAATTGAACTCAGGGCCTTGAGCTTGCCAAAGCGAGTGCTTAACCACTGTGTGATCCTCACGACCTTGGTGCCAACGTTTTGAAGGAGTTTAGATAATTATGCTCTACCGGTGCAGAGTAAAAAAAAATTCTAGGATTCCAGATATAAAAACAGAAGCAAGAATAAATGAATACATATCTATGTAAACTCACCTATATGTGGTCTATTAAAGTATATATTGTAATGGGAAAATATTGACAAAAATTTAACCATGATAAATAACTTTATAACACGGGAAATGAATAAAATTATAAGCATCATCTGAGAAAAATGAGGTAGAACTCTATGTACTAGACTAGAAAATTTCACAGTATTTTTGTAAGTGAATATTTTAATTATTAATTGTTATGAGTTAAAGGATCTTAATACATATATATATATATATATATATATATATATATATATATATATATACTAATTCTTATCATCTGGGCAGAGGAAAACAAAGCCACTCACACTGACTGTCCACAGCACAAATGTTCAGCATCAATATTTAAAGGATGAGGAGAAATTTTTCTTTTCCCCATTTCTCTGAGTAAGAAAATTGCAGATATTTAAATTATCTGAAAATATATTTTTGCCCTTTCCAAAGATATTATTCAGTTCTCACAATTAATAACATCTTCTAATTATGCTTCCTTGGCACAAGGCAATGGTGCATGTTTCCACAATGTTTATGAATGACATTTACTAGTTTCGATGATTGACATAGCAAACATATTTTGTTCGTCTTCTGAAATTTGGATCCAACAGAGAATAATAACTGTTGCTTAACTGTGATACGCTGTTTCTGTCCCTCCCATTACAGTATGAAAAGCCAGCTTCCCCCAACAGCTGGGTCTCCTCAGCTCGTCCAGGACGTGTTTCTTCCACACTGCTTTCCCAAGATGACTGTGTTCTTTAACACACTCAGTATCGACGGCTCTGTGTCTGGAAGAAGGAAGTGTAACCCCAAAGAAATACTTTCCTGTGGGCAGAGGAGCCCTAAAGTGAGTGCGTATTTTATCTTCTCTCATTTCATTGTTGATAGCTAGTCACAGAGGAACAGTGTGTGTGGATGTTCCTGTCCTGCTCATAAGAAAACATTGTGCTTGCAGTCAATGTTTGAACTGAAATGAATGAACTTAGAATGGGCATTGACTGACTTAGAGTTTGTTTCCTAGAGTAGAGGGTCATGTCTTTTATGTACTTGTCTCTGTCCATCAGAGAATAGATCATAAATATTAATAAATAATACATTTTACTTTGAAATATATTACTCATGTCAGTATAGTGTGGTGAAACACACCAATGCCTCCCTTATATAATGATAAATTTCGTTCTCTCAAAGTTAGGATAAGGTCAAATTATTTAGAATCTTTGATCAATGTATAAATTACATGAACATATTCACATGTGCCCCAAATGTGGCTCTGAGCCAGATATCCTGTGAATGTCACTGTGTTATAGTTTTCTATGAAAGTACTGATGTCCTGAAAGAAGAAAAATTGCATCAAGGTTCTGGTGATATTATGTCAATTTTAAAAGGCATTATATTAAGCGTTTTAAAAAAATATATGCATACTTTGTGATTTTTTTATGGCACTGATAATATATCAGTGGCAGAAAGTGATACCTTCAAGTTTTATAAATAATACTTACATAAAAGAATTACTTTAAAATATTATTGTAATTATTCCTTATTTCTGCTTAATATTTTTACATTTCTCTTACCTTAGAGTTATGTACTGAATTAATTTTAACAAGGGCTATCTATTTTAGGTCATGTTCTGGGGATATGTCAGTGAGCATAAAATGCTTTTCAATTGTGTCATCGTTCACCTCTGAGACAGTGACCCACAGATCCACTTACACTGCAAATGTGGAATGATACTGACACACAGCGATTTTGTAGTTTCCTTAAACAAAAGGAGAGCGAGGCAGAAGAGACAGAGACAGAGAGAGTCAGAGATAGGGACAGAGATGTATTCTTCATTCTGCGTTGGTAACCCATGAAACTGTTTCAGTCCTGAGCTTCTTGTCCCTCCCCGATATTATCCATTCTTATTTCAAATCATTATTTTAATCATGAACTCCCCATACTGCTGTTACCCAACTGATCTTTCAAAGATCCTTGTTTCTGCCCCTCATTCTCATTCTTAGCTTGTGGTCATTATTTACAGTGATGCAGTTACGGGACACTCACACTCGTCTAGAAATCAAATTCTCAGTTTGCCAATGTCTGGCTACATATCCTTAAATAACCCACTTAAACTGAGATTGTTTTTTCTTTATATAGCAAATAGTTTTATGGTATGGAAACATTGCAAATTTTATGTGAAATATGGTCCTTAACTTATTTAGTACAGAGGTCCTGTACATGTTCATGACAGCTGTTAGTGCTTTAAGTCTGACTTCTGCCCTCAGTATTCTTGATCTCTATTTTTGCATAAAATACATGATACCAGTTCTCATTCCTCTTCTCTTGTTCCTCTTTAAGCCTTTCTTTTATCATTCTTTTTTTTTTTTTTTGCACTTCTTGTATCTACATACCCTTTAGGTTTTTAATTGTTCACAAGCTCCCCTTAGTAGTTTCTCCTTTAGAAATAAACGTTTCTTGTGACAGAGTACAATAGAGGCACCCTGTACTGACTTTCTTCTTCTTGTCTACAAAAGAAAATCATCACAACACAAACAGCTTCAAGTTGATGAAAGTGACTATGGGAGAATACTGGAGCCAGCCTAGGAAAGAGACACACACTGTACGACAGACATCTGAGATGTGACACAGAGATGAACAGAGAATATAGAAATCAAGACCACTGCTCCCTATCCAGAACAAGTCCACAGCACAAAGAAATGAAAAGGTAAATGAGAAAGTAAGTGAGCAAAGGTAAATGAGAAAGTCCCAGTGGGCCTCATCAATGCAGATGCTGGCAAGCCTCGAAGATTCCATAGTCATGATGGGCCTGAAGCCCAGAGAGGGAAACCACTGAGAGCCTGCTTCATAGTTTTGCTTCAGAAAAGACACTTCCATGGCCTCTTCATTAGCCAGAGAGCCCAAACTACTATAGCCCTGTGACATATTTGGAGTCGAACTACAAGTACAGAGCAAGCCGACCACACTGTCCACATTGTCTCTTGTAGGAGGGCACGTGTGCCACCACCCCTATTGCTTCCGGGGAAACATCCATAGTCCTGTAACCCGGATGGTTTTATAACCATTACTAGAGAAGGTATAGTGGACTGCCTCAAGCCAACCAAAGCTCTGAACAGCACAGCTTTCAGTTGTTGGAATAAACCCTTCCATACACTCTGTCTGAAGACTAAAGATGTCTGCCACCATAGCAACTTAAATATTATGCTCAAAATAGAATCACATGAAAAGACTGTGTCCTGACCATTCTAGAATCTGTCTCAGGGACTAAAGCCAATATAGGTGATCCCACTGACATCTTAACATTTTAAAGAAAAAGACATTTATTCTAAAACAGAGTCATAAAAATTGTAGAACAAATTGATGAAACAAACATGCAAATTTCTACATGGCCACAATATATGCAAATCTCAACATATTATGAAAAGTACCTTATAGAAGTGATAGTGATAGATTACTCACCAAAATTGCAAAAGTATTTATTTTTTTTAAGTTAGCAATACCCTTCAAAGGAACAATATCTCTTTTTGTCAACAGACATCCATTCCCACGTAACAGTGTATCTATGAAATGCCTCGGAAGTAATTTAAAAGAATGACTATTAGAAAAGTACGTGAATTTCAACAATAAACTCTTCATGATGTAAAACATAAAACTAAAATAGAATGAATTTGGGGGGAAAAAAAGAAGAAGCCAAGCAGAAGTCATGGAAATTAAGAACTCATAAGTCAAATAAAAACACAGTTGAAATCTTCAATGGGTTATATCAACTGGAAGAAACAATATCTAATATTTAAGACAATTTTTTGTAATATCCCAGCCAAAAGATTAAATAAAACAATAATAAAAGAGAATAAAGATGGTTTCTGAGCAATATGGAGTATTCAAAAATGAGCAAATATTCAGCCTTGGGGGTTTATTGGTGACAATGAGGAGGAAGAAGTCATGTAAATGTCATTTAATGAAGCAGTGGTCGCAAACTTCACCAATATTAAGAAAGGCACTGATATGCGGGTAATAAAAGCTTATGGAGTCCCAGATAGACTTGAACAGAAAGGCTTTCACCATGAAATATTTTTCAAGACTTCAAAAATGTAACACAAATAATATTAAAATATAAAGTACAAAATCACACTTAAAGGAATCTCCCTCAGAATAACAGCAGACATCTTAGTACACACCTTTCCAACCAGAATGGCATGGGATGATATGAAAAACTCCTGGAAAATCCAAATACAGCATAAAAAAAGGAAGGCAAAACTGTCAACCAAGAGATATCAACCTAATGCAGCTCAACTTTATAAATGAAAGAGAAATCTTAAAAAATTAACACAATAGGCATACGCAGAGCATTCCCCATCACCAGTCAGCCTTCCAAAGTAGTTCTACATTCAGAAGCAAAGTAAATCAAACACCTTCTATGGAAACTTAAAGTTAGTAGAATAACACATAGATTAAAAAATAAATGGAACAAGTAATATCAATGCTTTAACTGTGAAACAAAAAATGACATAAAAAGGAAGAAAAAATCTGCAAAACAAATAGAAGAAAATTGACTTGAAGAGAGTTAATGACTTTGAGTGGGAATACAGTGAATATCCTAAATAAAAATATAGTCTGGTTGAATGGATTTTAAATGGCATTCAAATACACTGCTTATTAGAAACTCACTTATCAAAAGATACACAGACTGAACACAAACGGGCAGAAAAGGATCTCACGTGAGTGGAAACCAACAGCCTGCAGGATGGTCACTGTACCTTTCCTCCCCAATGGGACTGGAGTAGTTTGCTCAGTCATCCACAGTGTAGAATTCTTTCAACAATATCATGGATTTCTCTCGGAAAGAATTGATCTGTCTGTTGATGACGCTTCAGTGTGTGTATGAGAACTGCATATCTAGGTGTATGCTGTTTTACTCTTATTTTATGAATAGAAATATACTTCACGAATCTTTAGAATGAAGAAATTATAATAAATATTAATCTGTAGAAAATGTAAAGAACAAAGCTAGAATTCCATTTTTGAAGTGCACTGTTATAATGCAAAATCATCAGGAGTTCTGATTCCTTAAACACTGTCACCTCACACCTTCGACTTGAGCTATCACCCTAATTATCAGCTCACACTTTTGCAGGGAAAAGCACGCATGTGCAACCTGCTCTCAGGGGCCTGGAAAAGGTGTGATATTGAGAGGAGCGAGTAAAGCTGGGTCTGGGGAACGTAGGGGAGGTGCCAAAGATTAGGACAGCTACCATGTCATTTGCTGAGGGCTAGTTTGCCACCTAAATTCCCCTTATCTCTTGAGTATTTGAGAGATATTGGAAATAAATATAGCGAAAACAAACGTATGCTCTTATTCCCCTCTACTTGAATCACCTTCATCTCTTTCTCCATTACAGGCAAAATATCTTCTGATAAGACCAAGATACATAAGTATTAATAAAGGTTCAATTGAAAGAAATAATTTATTAATGTCAATAGTAGAAAAATCTGGCTGACGCTCAATTGTGAAGATTTGTAAATGATGACAAATGATATTTATATTGGTACTAAAGAATCCTGAGTGCCATCCAAGCAGAAGTCACAAAATAAAGCATCACTATGGATTTGAGAGCATCATAGCGACCACCAGAGCACAGCAAGGACTGGTAGGAGGGAGAATTTGAAAGGAGAAGGACAAAGAAAGTCTTCAATTAAGTGACAGTTGAACAAAAGAGACAAGAAAACCAGAAAGAAGGATTGTCACAGATTGATCCCAAAAGACCTCTACATTGACTTCACTGCTAGCAAATATTTTAGAAGATACTTAGTTCATTTTGTTTTGATAAATAAATGCAATTTCTTAAATAGACGCTGTGGAGTATAACTTCAGTGTCATGAGTAAAAGCTTTTGTTGACTTGCTTTAAGTTGTATTAATTTTTTGAATCATATAGTGTTTATGTTGAGGATTTAGTTATATTCAGGAGTCTGAGTTTTGATAAATATGTATCTTCATGAAGTTCACATCTACAATGTTCATATAATCTTCCTTCTCAACAAATCCTCCAAAGGGAAACATTGTTCTGATTAACTTCAGCGTGTATTATTATTATTATTATTATTATTTTGCTGATTCGAAAAGTTTATACAAATAGAATGGCATGGTATGCATTCTTCCGTGTTTGATTTCTTTCCTTTGAATAGATAAGAAAGAAAATTGAGGTTCATCAAGTTTGTTTTCATCACTATAGAATTTTTGTTTGCTTTCTTTTCCTAACTTCAAAACAGTATCTGCATATAAGCAGCTTTCTGTGGATAAATCACAGTTTGTTTCACATTCATCTTCTGGAGCCTTTCATTAATTCTATTTTGGGGTATTATTAATATAAAAACTGCATATTCTTTTCTTGACTTCTGCTTACTTTTCTTAACACATACAGAGAGAGACAGAGACAGACAGAGAGAGAGACAGAGAGAAAGAACAAAAAACAGAATTACAGAGTCACAGGGAAAAAGCTTACTTAGTCTTACAAAGTACATGTTACTCTGATTTCCAAAGATTTTACATCATTTAACACATTCACAAATAAAGTTAGAATTTTAGTTGTTTCACTTATTCATTGGCAAATGAATTTTTATTGAGGATTTTACTCTTATTTTAATTTTAATTAAATTTGCTTTTCTGACCATAAGTATATTTTCTCTAACGAAAAAGAATTTTTAATAAAGTAAGCTTTTTTTAGTAAGTTGTAAAAATGCTTTTCCTCTCATAGATATATATTATTTACCAACTATATTTATTTATCTGTTGATATCTTACCTGTTAGCTATTTTAAAAGTGTTTTTTGGTGAGTTTCTAGAAGATTTTAAATGTGTTGAAGTTTAGTAATGTATTATTATTAATATTCTGAGTAGTAACTTCTGGATGTAGACTGTATTTCAAATACAAGTAAATCTTTTCAATGATATAGGGAATCATGCTTTTTCTAAAAATGTCATGATTTTATTGTCTACATCTGTTTTATTATTCTTCTTAAATTAGCTTTATGTATAGTATCAGGTGTGGCTAACGGTCCACTTGGATATATTCCCAGGAGGGGTGTTGCTGGATTAAGGGGATGTTTATTTCCAGTCCTTTGAGAGATCCCCATACTGCTTTCCAGAGTGGTTGTACGAATTTACACTCCCACCAGCAGTGCAGGAGGGTTCCTTTTTCCCCACATCTTCCCCAGCACTGATTGCTATTTGACTTGTTGATATAGGCCATTCTCTCTGGGGTGAGACGGTATCTTAGCGTTGTTTTGTTTTGCATCTCTCTTATGGCTAGAGATGTCGAACATCTTTTCATGTATCTATTGGCCTTATGTACTTCTTCGTGTGTGAACTGCCTCTTCATTTCATTTGCCCATTTTTCAATAGGATCCTTTATTTTGGTTGGCTTACATTTCTTCAGGTCCCTGTATGAAATATATCCAAAAGAGGCCAAAACAACACATAAAAGAGATCATATATACCCATGTTCATAGCAGCACAACTAATAATAGCTAAAATATATAAGTCACCAAAATACCCATCAGCAGACCAATGGATACACAAACTGTAGTATTTATACACAATGGAATACTATGCATTTATAAAGTCCAAAAGCGTGGAGGCCTTTGCTGGCAAATGGAAGAAACTTGAGAACAACATGCTTAGTGACGTGAGTCAGAAGCAGAAGGTAAAACTTTGAATGGTCTCTCTGATATGAGAGTCCCAGAGCACAACTATTACAGAACTTAAAGTGAAAAACAAAGTGAAATAGGGGGGTAAGGAGGTAGGAGAGAAGGGAGGGAGGGGCAGGTAGGGGGAGGGGCAGAAAGAGATTTGGAAGGCCCATGTGTCCTTGGCAGGATACATATGTGCACAAATTCTCAGCTCCATTGTAAACCTTATATTTTGCACGTATACATATTAATAAAATGGGAAAAAAATAAATGTCTGCTTGTCCTCTGACTCATTAGTTGTTAAAGCACATTTTTCAGATAATTCTTCCTTAGTTTGATGGAATTTGTTTATAACATTATTATGTAACTATATCAGCAATATATTATATTTCTTATAATAAGTTGTTTATTTTTACAGTAAGATCACAGAATCAGGTTCAATATAACATCATAGGGTTGGTCTCCTAACATTGTTCTTTTTCAAGATTGTTTTGCTATTTTAAATATTTAGCATTTTCAGGTAAATTTTGAAATAAACTCTTACATTTTTTCAAACATATCCAGTTAAATTTAGGAAGAACTGCCATCTAAATCATATAAATTTTGAGTTGTTCACTCTATGAGACAATTTTTTGTGTATTTACTTAACTCTACTTGCATTTTTTGACAATGTTTTGCAAATTTTGCTGTGAAATTATTTTACAATTTGTTAAACTTATCCTTGAAAGATTTTGATTTTCATCTAGCACTTTTTGTTATTGTTGTTATGGTTTAGCTCGGAGCCCATGCTGGTTCTGAATTTATGATGCAGTCCTGGCTGTCCTAAAAGTCATGTCAATCTTGTTCTATTGTCGCTTTTAAATTTAAGTTAGCAATTGTTTCTTTATTTACTTATTTATCTATGTGTAAAAGACAGAACTCAAGGCTTTCACACTAAGTTTTGTCCTCCGTCCTTTTAATTTTCTTTTGAGACGGTGTCTTGCTATCTGCCCAGGCCATCTTAGAACAGTGATCCTTGTGCCTTAGCCACAACAGGTGCTCGGATTTCAGTTATATGTTACCAAACCTGGCTTAGTGATTTTTGTTATTCATAGTCGTCAAAAGTGTTGCATGCAATTATATATTTTTATTTATTCAAAAATTTACATTATATATTTATACTGTACATACACTTATAATGATCTACATGAATTGTCAAGTTACTGAAGAAATTCTCTTATACAATCAAACAACTTTCATTATTCTTACATTCACTCTGACATTCAATCAAGTGTATGTGTTGAATCTTTTTCTATACATATATGTATATTATATCTATCTAACCATATGACATTCTCATTATTGTTTTCTAAATGCTAGGCATTGAAACTTGAACTCCTTTCCATCTTATCATATTTCAAATTCTGACCTAAGTTTTGGCTTCTATGACTGTGAGCTGCTAGTTTTCTTTTCTTTTCATAGATAATTTAGTTCTAAATTTTAAAAATATTGCACATCATCAATTTTATATCAAGCTTATTCTTTTTCCTGGAAAATAAGAGTTTTAAAGGGAAATAGCTAGGTGATTAAGGCACAGACTAATACGGAATACTACTGTAAAAATCTTATTTGGTGAAAAGGATAAAAAATTGTCACAATTATAAGAAAAATCTGTGATTTCTGAAGTAGCAGATTAACAATATGAGTCTGGAGATTACATAAACAACTTTTAATTTCCACTGAAGTTTTCTAAAGTCAATAGAAACAAATATAACATACCTGTTACTTTAATTTACAATGTCAATTATAAGTAGCTATCTAAAACTTTACAATTGTAAACTTTTTATAGAAGAATATGTGATTGACATTGAAATTTGATAATTTGACAATTATGCTCAAATGTTTTCTCTTAGTACTTAATGAAAATTGGAAATATTGCACCGTATTAAAACTCTAACTGAATACAATATTTCTGAAATGTATCTATGATTTCTAATCATCTATGTAGTCTTAATGACTTTAGGCTTTTAATTTATAAAACTCATAGCTAAAGAGTAAATTATTTTCAATCACAGTCTGGTATTCATAAAGTCTAGAAATTCTGAGATTAAGACACTTTTCACTTAGGATTATAAACAGGAGCACTTTCAAAAATTTTTATTCCTTGGTTTTCTTATCCCTTTCAAAGTATTGATATGACAATCAAGAATTAATAATTTAAAGACCTTAAAATAATGTGTTTCAAAGAGAAAATATTTGTGTGTTTAATAAATGAAATAATACAAATTGTGTATCTCAACATTCACCATATTATTGTAAAAGAGCAATAGTTGTTTCCCCAAGAATGTGTAGTCATCTTGATGTCTTTTCATAAAATGTTAATATCGCATCAGGAACTTGTATAATGTATTGGGCTGTCTTACTGAATCTCATCATTTATGAGGCTGAAAATAATACATAAAAATAACAAAATTGTGATTTTCTGGGTATTTTCTGTGTGCTACATGTGCAATCAGCTTGTCAGCAATCCCAACCAAGTCCCATTACCCGATTCTGGAGGAGAGGAACTCAGGCATATAGAGAGCTACGGTGCTAAGGTCATATAGTGATGACATTGAAAGTGAGTTTAAGCTGAGAGTCCCCAAAACTTATGCCATGAGCACTAACCTTTAGAGTACCATTTTTCAGACAAGTAATTTAAATTAGATTGGCAAATCGTGAGGAGGAAAGTACAAATATTTTATTCTGTATCTTCTTTGTACACATATTTCTGTATAGCCTACTTCAAAGAGCCAGTTTCTGGTGGTTTGGATCTGAAGTGTCCCCCAAAAGCCTCTTGTTCCTATGGATCCTGTGTAAGGTTGGAAGGTGAGGCCTGGCTTGACATGCGGGAGCATGTGCTAGCTCTGCCCTCCCTCCCAGTCTCTCTCTGTACCACCAAGTTGTGGGGATCTCTGCCCCTGGAGCTCTGGCTCTGGCCCTGCCTCCTCTCCAACTCTGCCATGTGCTTCTACCACTTTCCAGCTGTCCACCTACACATGGACTGTGACTTTCTGAAACTGTAAACTACAATAAATCTTTCCTTCCTAAGTTGTAGATGTCAGGTATTGAGTCACAGTGAAGAAAGTGTAACTAATATACCAGTCTTTGCAGGAGAATTGGTGAGTTCAAGGCCAGTTGGGGCTGCATAATGTGCTACCTAGAGACCAGACTGAGCTACCCAGCAAGACTCTATCTCAAAAAATAAATACATAAATAAATAAAAGAAATAGTTTTACAGATTTGCTTACTCTTTTATTAGCACAAAACCTGGTGAGCGTTAGGCAATCAATAAATATTCTTAAATGTATGAGTAAGTATGAATTGTAAAACTGTACCGATTTTTCTCATGTGTTTATTACACTTGGCTTTGATTTGGGTATAGGGTACATATATATCACAAATGCCTTCAATTTATAAACCGTTTAACAATGTTGGCTGTCAGGGTCTCTGGGGTCCCTGGCCTCCTGCCTCGGGTGATCAGGAATCAGCGAAGTCTGGGAAGCAGGATATCCAGAGGCCATAAGAAAGATGGACTAGCATCAGGGAGTTTGAGTCAGTGTTAACAGCTCTTTTATTGTCCCTGTGGGTCAGGTTTATTAGCAGTTGAAGGGAGGCAGGTCACCCTGGGTAACAGGGCAAGGGTTATTTACTGATTGGAGGGAGTTTGGGGTATGAAAGTCACCTAATTTTCATAGCAAGTCTCTAGAAAGCTGATCATGTGATTTCTGGTATGGGTCTTGGGGTAGGATAAAATTGGGGTTTTGAGTGAAACCTGAGCTTTGGGCATCCTGGGCTTGGGATAAGGGGAGGATCTCCAGTCCCGCCACTCTCCAGATGAGATTTTCAGGGTCTGAGCCACCTTCTACCTTCCATTATCCTGGGTCTTCTCAAGGTCCCACAGTCTGTGAATTTTTAAAAATTAGATAATAAAATAAAATCAAGACCATCAGAAAAACAACCATCCAATGGTTTCTGCTTTATTTTTTGTAAAGTAGAACTAGCCTGTTTGCAGAAACTCAC